>OZ023245.1:8435023-8634023 GCA_964006365.1 Trididemnum miniatum
CGCATTGATCGCTTTCTCGTGAGAAGAGGATAAATATGCAGCAACTGAATTTCTAAAAATATAAGTAATTATCATTAACTTACAACTGGTTTGATTGAGCAAAGTGCGGCCCGCGGGCTTCTATTTTTTTTTTTTTTTGGTCTTCACTTGAATTTGAGTGGAAAACTGGACATCCGCGGACGTGCGGCCTTCGGCCTCAAAATTTTTCGAAACATTTTACCCCTGTCTTGGACTGATACGGAAATTTTCAATACTAAGGTGAGACCTGAAAGTCAAGACATCAAATTTAAGAACGATAGAGTGAGTTGGTTTACATCTTTGTAAAAAATGTAAGTTTTCTTGTACGTGTAAGTGTGTGTTTTCCAATTTTTCTTTTATGTTGTGTTTCTTTATGTTTCGCACCCCCGGTGGTGAAAATAAATCAAAAAAGATGTCTACTTTTTGGATAGCGATCATATAACTTTAACTTGAGCTTGAGATTTTGCATTTTGTAAGTAAAGTTTTATACGTGAATGCAACTTGAATTAACTGAAAAATCGATGATCAAAGTGAGTGAAGTAACCATTCATAAGTCGAAACACTTCGCAGCCTAACCATACCTACCTGAAGAATCACCTCTTAAGCAACTTACTGCCAAAACATATTGATGTTGAAGCTTAGTCTAAAAAAAATTAATGAGGTTAAGTCGAGTAGGGGCGGATCCAAACATTTTTAGGAGGGGGAAGCGAGCTAAGAGTCGACAAAAATGCTTATGTAGCACTTTTGTGAACATAAAGGTATCGAAGAACTAATGGCTGTGAAACCTATGAAACTCTTCTTGTATTCACGAATGTCGAGTCAAACAAAACCTGAGTTGATAAACGTTTAAAAATAAGCAGCAAGAAAGTTATTATTGGTGGGAACATGTTATACTGCGTAACCAATCACAGTCACGTGCGTTTTGCAATTCATCAGGGCGCACCAAATATCTTCGCTTTACGGTTATTGCGAGAACAATTAAGATTTGATTTTTTTTATTTAATGGCCATGCTGGTTGCTTGAAGACAGGGGTGGGGAACCGGTAAAGCACAGCAGGCTATGTTGATTGCATAATATTTTCAGCGGGCCACATTTACTTTTAAATGCTAAATTTCGCTTTAAAAAGGCACATTATTTCGTTGCAAATTTAACAACATTCATAATGAGCTGTTTTTTACCGTAAAATCAGAGACTTTGGCGTGTTTAATATATGCTACAAATATAGCATGTGGTTGAATGTGACGCAGTTTTTAGGAAATCTTAGTTTTATATTCCACCATTTTGTTGTACACTTAACAGTGGTGGTAGAACAGCATTTATTTTTGAAAAGCGATAAATAAATAATAACTCGTGCACACACATTTAACAATATATCTTGCTTTCCAATGAGAGGCTGCGAAAGACCTCTGGTCCAATTTCACGAAGGAAATTGGCGCGGTCGCCGAGTCTGCAGCTTCTCATTTTCTCGAGAATGTTAATCAACATAAAATTACAACAGTAAAACAACAAAAAAATGAAGGTAGTGGACATAATAGGAAAAAAAGTTATATCACATGAAAGTAGTAGGTCTGCACTATGGCCTGCACTATTATCATTAAATTACACAAACAACAATTAAAGTTCTGCCGCAGGTTCCCCATCCCTGCATCAAGATGTTGTGTTTACTGAGAAAACTTAGCAAGCTACTCATGGTTCCAAATTTTACGTGGTTATTTGCAAAAATTCGAGACCACGCTTACACTGTCGTTTCAGTAGAAAAACTTAAACAAAGTTTAAATACGAATGACACAGCCAGTCTGCCAAAACCACTTTCGGTATTACTGAAATAGAATTACAAAATTAATGGAATTTCTCTTCGTCCTCATACATATTGGCTTTACTCAGAAGTTATTCTGACTTTTTAGTTGCATTCAAGAAAAAGGATTGGTTTTTCCATTAGGTAATTAATTATTATTTTGGTTCAGTCTTTGAATGGGGGATTCCCTTGTATATTGCTAACAAAGATCGAAAGGAGCAGGTTTCACATGAAAACATTCAACGTTTTTGACAGCAAAAAAACATCATAAGAAGCCAGTAGTGATCTTGGGAATACGCAAATTGTGCAAATGCACCGCCCCTCCCACCCCCACACATGATTTAGGGAGTTACTTATGCTGTTCATTCTGGGGGGGCCTGGCCTACCCCAATCGACATGCTTGGCCCCCTAATAAACAAGCTTACTCTTTTGAAGACAGCGGCTTCTGTGCTTATTTTCAAACTTTGGCCCCCCTAAGTTGACTGCTCTGCCGCCGGCTCTGTGTCTAGTGGTCGGGTATATTAGCGAAACCGCAGGACCCTAAGACCAGCTTTTTGAAAGCCCTGTGACGAATCAATTGATGACGATATTGAGAGTGAATCCTCACCCTGCAACCACGTTTCTCAATACGGTGATGACGTTCCATAATCGTTCAACCCAAGAAGTCGAAGCAGAAGATGTACCCGACAACCTCCTCCGTTCAGAAACAGTGTGTAGTTTTAAAACTATGATTTGAGCTTGAACATTCGAATTGGCCAAACTATCTTACAACTCCCATAAAGGGATTTGTGTATGTTGTATTTTGATAGACCAAGAAATGTACCACGATGTGTAGGATTAATGCTTACGTGACACCACGCCACTTTGTTGCAGTGGAAACGTTCCCTTGTGTGCATGTGTATCGCGCACCGCCTGAGGTGCTTTCGGTGATTGTTAGTTGTAACAATTATTATAAATCAGTGGTTTTCAACCTTTTTAGATTGCGGACTGGCGAAATTTCGAAATAAATTTTGCGGACCGGTGGACCTTAAATACCAACCAAAAACATCGGGTTAAAACCAAGGGCTAAAACTATCAACTTGCTTTTCGTTAATGGCGTTTTTGAAAGAAAAGGAAAATATTTGGTTTTTTGTCTGTTTTCGTTTTATGTTCAAATTCAGGTCATTTTGGTTAAATACGGTATGTTTTTAGATTTTATATACTACAGCAACTTGTCGGAAATGAGTGGTAGGCCTAATGCGCAAGCTTCATCTCGCCCCCAACTTTATACCAGAAAAGCAAAATTAAACGATTGGGCAGTGTATGCTGCATGAACTTGTCTGTAGGCTGAGGGAAAAGAGGATTGTGCGCGCGCAGCTTAGCGGATTACTACAAGGAGCCCAATGTTCAACTGAGGTATATTATTAAAAGTTGTTTCGGCGGACCAGCAGAAAAGCAGACACGGAGTGCTGCCTGTCCGCGGACCGGCGGTTGAGAAACACTGCTCTAAATTATCTTGTGTACGATAACTGGAGTAATTTTCTGTGTCTGCTTTAATAACCAGTATAAAACTGCTAGCTTCTGCAACCTTAGGGCGCTTTACTTTGACAGTTTAGAGCAGCACACAGCATTTAAGTGTTGGCCGGTTAATTACTATCTTTTTAATATAGCCTATGCGATTATGCTACAACGCTTCGAAAATTTTTGTTTAAAACTCGCATTCCAATTTACTGAAACGTGTATTTTCATTGCCGTCTGTGTCGCTTGTACTAACCTGCATGTTTATGCTCTAAAGCCATAGCGGTCAAGTGCTAGTTTAACTACTTCGTATTTTGCTACAAATTTACTATAATGTTGGTGATATTTTTAATCGAGGTTAGATAGGATCGCGTTGATGTTTAAATTTAAATCCTTATTTTATAAAAGACGAAAAGATCTGGATTACTTAATGGTTTTGTACAAGACACTAAGTTCTCCTTTTTCAATATCCATCAAGAATGATGGAACGTTAAATGTGTAAAATAGCTGCTTTGTACACCATGCTCTTCCCGTTTTGTAGCGCGCCAAGGCGCCCAAGCAGAAAAGCTACAAATATCACAGAAGCCTATGGTTGAAAGTCTTGTGTAAGACTCGACAAGTGATAGGTCTACTACCTCTGGTTTCTTGAGGACGATTGTCTGGTTTCTCAATGTAGTGACAGATTTATGAACTTCCAGTTGGTGAGTTACGTTTCTATTCACCGATACTTTAGCAATCTGATTAATTCTCTTATATCAGCTTTTTCCCTTTGTGTTGAACGGTAAGCTGCTCTGCTTGGTGTGTATTTTGGCCGTATTCAACTTTTTACTCGCCATACCGCTCTTTTTTGTGCAAAAGTTTGAGATGTGAAAAGCAGTAACAAGTTCGAATGCAGTAGATACCGAAACTGCTGCGGTTATTTTTTTGTCGCCTGTTTCTTTCTGCGATGCTGGAGTGTAATAATAACAGAAGCACTATTTTGTTTTGAGTTTCTTCAGACTACAATGTTCGTTTTAGTAGCATTTATATTAGTTATTTATATTAGACCGGGGATTCAATTCCGAGTCGGGTCAAACCAATGACTTAAAAATTGGTATTCACAGCTTCCCTGCTTGACGTTCAGCATTTAAGGGACAGTGTGAAGAACAAGCCGACAAGTTTACTAGTTGTGCCGTTGGGAAAGGCACTTAACGAAATACCCCTATCTTGGTGTGGTAGACAGATGGCCGGCAACTCCTAAGCGAGCTCGTACAGCGCTTCGTCGCTTTCTCGTGATAGGAGGATAAATATGGCAATAATAGATCACAATCACTTTTTTTAAGAATTGTTTGTTGCAGCCATTGGGAAGGATCTGGCTGCTTGGAGTGTCAGAGGCAATTCAGTTTTTAAATTCAACAGCGAAATATGCAAATAAGAAAAAAAAAGGCTTGGGTATGGCGCCACCCCCTACCCCCCTAAAAATTACTACGGATTTAAACGATTCAGAAAAATGGTCCCAAATCTAAGTGGGGGGGACATGTTCCCCAAGTCTCCCTCCTGGCCACGCCCGGTGGCGTAGCCAACAGTGCCGCTCCTGTACACGCAACTGCCCTCGGCCCCTCAGACCTTCCGTAGAAAAAAGGCTAAACGATTTCAAGCAAAAATGGTCTACGTACTGTAGCTCAAAAAAGAACTAAATCGCTAACATTTGGATATCGTTTTACCAGTTTCACCAGAAAGCTATCCACATTTACGCCGGTTTCCAGGTCTAAACGTCTTTGCATTTAGTTAACATTCAACCTAATTCAAAGTCACATCCCCCCGCCAAAACTTTCTGGATCCGCTCCTGTATACAACGTATGGTCAAATATGACGTCATTCTCAACCCCTCCCATTGCAAAATCCTGGCTACGCAAGTGGCCACGCCACTGAAAGGGTAGTCAACTTCCTAATAAGCGTGAATATCATTTTTTTTTGGATATAGATGCGTTTTTTTTCATTTGACACGTCAAAAAGTATTAACGGCTCTCAGTAAGTTTTTTTTTGTGGAAACTGGATTTACTTGACTCTTTCGGTGCTAATGGTTGCCGACCCCTGGCTTAGGCCTACTTGTTTACTGTTACCAGTGCTGAGCAAAGCTTCAGAAAACTGAAACTTATTACGAGTAGCCGGCCATCGGCCTACCACACTTAGATGGAGGAATTCCGTTAAGTGTCTTTCCCAACGGCACAACAAGCGAACTTGACGGCTTGCTTAACACTATCCCTTTAATGCAGAATGCCCATTAGGGAAGCTGTGAATACCAAGTTTTAAGTCATTGGTTTGACTCGACTCGAAATCAAACCCTGGGTCTACCGATCCCGAACAATTGCGTACGCAAGGGGGAGGGAAGGTTTCGGGGGTAAACCCCCCCTTTCATTGACGATTGGAAAAGAAATAAAAACCTCTCTTTTTGGAACGATCCGCTTTTTTTATATAGAGACGAGATCAGTGCCGGCGCTAGGCCAACTGAGATCCCCCCCGAAAACTTCTCGTGGGGTCCCCTTCATCCGCAAGCAAAATGAAAGGTAAAGGTGGTTTTACACGGAATGCAATTTTTATCCGATTTTGCATTTCATGCATATTCGTGCGATTTTTGTAAACGAACCTGACAGGTATGTCTTTACACAAAATGCGTTTACGTCCAATTTTGCATCTACGTTACCCTAATTTAAAATCTACATTTTCGTACGTCGTATTCCTCGCATTCCATGTATGCAGAGCCGAAACTAGGCAATGCGCCCCCCCCCGAAATTATCTTTCTGGCCCCCCTAAAAATTTTTTCTTGGATGGTGATACAAGAGAGCGAGCCCCGAAGGGGCGATGCCAAGCTAGGGAGGTCTGGGGGCATGCCCCACCAGAAAATTTTGCGGAATTTCACCTTATTTTGGAGGCTTTTTGTGCGTTTTGAGCCTTTAAAATTCCTCAGTTTTAACAAGGTTTAGTAGTCTGTTTTACTAGGACCCTTCCAAACCCACTAAAATAATGCTGCAAACAAACCCTACTCTAACATTTCGCTATCTATGCGAAGAAAAAACGCTTTTAAGGCTTATTTTTGCGCCTTTCACTTGAGAATGAGGGGCCTTTGGTATGCTGCTAAACGTTTGTTTGCTAGTTTTGCGACTGCTATTTTTCGAAAAATTTGCAGGGGCCCCCCATGGCCAAAAGCATAAATATGGTATGGGGGTACCACATCGCGCGAGTTAAGACAAAAAATATATTGAATCTTAGAATAGGCCAATTTAAGTTACCTTTATCATACGTTGAGTTAATAGTACTACGTACTGACTATTTACGGGGCCCCCTTTTTGTGCGCCCCCCCATCCCGGTTGGGAGGTTCGGGGGGCGCTAGTTTCGGCATTGCATGTATGTTTAGCCGATTTTGCATTTCATGCATATTCGTGCGATTTTTAATGAACGAACCTGAAGGATATGTCTTTACACCAGGGCTGTCAACTCGATTGATTTTTAACCGAGTTCAAGTTCGAGTTCAGGAGATATTTGCAAGTTCGAGTTCAAAAAATTTTTTTACGAGTTCAAGTTCGAGTTCGGCAAAAACAATTGAGTTCAAGTTCGAGTTTGCTGCCCTGACGGTAAGCATTTTCATTAACGCTACTAGGAAAGAGTTTTGGTTTTTACTAATTCTTGTTCTGACTGACCTTTACAACTACTTTTTCAATATTTTGTGAAATATTTTTTCAAGTCAGATTAGAGTGGCGCTGAAAAATTAATAAAAGTGGTTAATGTCACAATAATGATTATTTTAACGAGGAACTTCTTTTAGGGCCATCTTTAATAAAATGTCAGTAAATTCACCCTAGATTAAATCCAGTAGCGCACCCATGATTTGGCAAAGGGAGGGGGGTACAACCGGGGGTCTGGAGGCGAAGCCCCCAACCGTTAAAGACTACAGCAGCCGACTAAAGACTACCAGCAGCCGTTAAAGATTTGGCAAAGGGAGGGGGGCACAACCGGGGGTCTGGAGGCGAAGCCCTTAACCGTTAAAGACTATACAGCCGCCGACAAATTTTTGCGAATTTCACATAAAAAAACTCATTTTAGTGCACTTTTTTATCGAAAAAAGGCATGTAGTAAGTTCAGTCACTATAAACAATGCAAAAATATTTTCGCAGTAATGTCTAAAAGCAGATACTTGGCTAAAATAAGTGAAAGGAGGCAGCAACCATTATTAATTTGAGAAATTATAGACTGAAAGTTAGGTTTTAGCACCTTTTTGCTGGGCCAAAGGGGGGGGGGCATAGCACCGTGGCCTCCCCATGCGTGCGTCTATGATTGAATCCCAAGCTTTTTTCTGCGCCACCCAACTCAGAATTAAAAAAATATTTTACGAATCCAGCCGAAACACTGAAAACAAGATCTTTAAATAATGTCAGCAGACTCAGAATCAAACTCTACGAAATTAAACTTTCGTACCTTACAGTTACAGTTTACAGTTTATTGACACTTAAAACAAGAAAACAAGCATAACAGAAGATTTGAGAAACAAGGAGCGCCGAATAATCCTAGGGTTTTTTCTAGTCTAGATGCTCCTTGTACAAACGCATATAGTTAAGTCATCTTATTTAGTAGGCAAAAGGAAAAATATAAATGCAACGCGAATAAGCACGAAGGTACAATAGTAACGAAAGCGGTAAAGAGATAGCACGAATATATAAAAAGAAGGCAAGTTACCTAAAACAATCACAATTACATAATTAAAACGCATATTTACATGAAGATGGTGAAGGTACAGCCAGTGATGGGCACGATAAACCTTTCTGTGCTAAAGCGATAACGATAATCGATAACTGCAAAAAAGCCCTGAGCGATACCGATAATCGATAAATCTCAATTTCTTAAAGCGATATCGATAATCGATAAATTATCGCCGATAAATTTTTCCGATAAATGTTGCGGTAAATTTTCGATGTGTTTGACGAAGTTTTTTTTTTGTAAGTCGAATTGCAAAAATGTTTTTTCCAAATTTTTCAAGAAAAGAGAGCAGTTCACGGACTCTGCCGTGAAGTTAAGCCAAACAGAGAAATAATTTTTAAAAATTACAACAAGTCTTAGTGAACACCGTGTTTTTTCCATAGCGCCAACTCACTAACTTCGTAGTTTAAACACTGCGTGCTTAAAAAATTGTTTATCGCGATAATTTATCGGCGATAACAGAATATATAACAAAAGCGATAACGGTAATCGATAAATCCAAACTATTTTGAGCGATAACGATAATCGACAAAAAGTTATCGCCGATAACTATCGCCGATAAATTATCGCGATAAATGCCCATCTCTGGGTACAGCAACATCACAACATATGAGATAGTACGTACGATTAAATAAAAAGAAGGCAATATACCTAAAGCAAAATCACGATTGCATCATTAACACGCATATTTACGCAAAGATGATAAAGTACAGCTACATAACAACATAAGAGATAATACTTCGCTGAGAGCTAATATTCACCTAAGATTTTTTAATTTGAAATGTTTTTTTGAAAAAGTTGAATGATTTATTGTTTAATTCTTCACTAATATTGTTCCATAATTTAACTCCTCGATATTCGATTTGTTGACCAGCAGTTTTGAAAACATGAGGAAGAAAATAGTTAGATTTGTTAGGCCACCTAGTTCCGTAGTCGTGAATTTGTTCAATTTTCGTAAAACTTTGTAGCCACAGTTTCGGTAATTTATTGTAAAAAAGTTCATGCATAAATTTTGCAAGTTCTGATTTGAGCCCATCGACTAATTTCAAAATCTCTACACTCGGGGGTAAGTTACCACAAAAGCCTAGCACTCTCTTGACCTATTTAGTGATCTACTCAGCTTTAAAATATTCCAATCACAACCAAACCTAACTTAGCAACACGCAAACAGGAGCTGCAAGTGAGCACTGACTACTGAGCAGGCTATTGCATTGCTCTACGTTTTGATTGAAATCTCTCGGAACACCAATTATGATGCAATAAATCAGTTTCATATTGGAACCAAAATTGCAATTATTCAATCTATAACAAAAAATCAAAAGTAAAGTTCGTTTTGAGAAATTTGAATCAATAAATTTAAAACACTCAATTAGTGAACTCGAACTCGATTGTTTTTTTTTAGAGTTCGAGTTTAAGTTCGAGTTCAAAAAATTTTATTGTTCGAGTTCAATTTCGAGTTCTGCAAAAACGATGGAGTTCCAGCGAGTTCGTGTTCGCAGCCCTGCTTTACACAAAATGCAATTGCGTCCGATTTTGCATCTATGTACCTAATTAAACTTATTTATCTAAGTTGCAGGGGCGGATCTAGCCATTTGGTTTGGGGGGGGATCCAAATTTTGCAAAAAAAAAATTGAAACCGTATATTGCTATTGCACAAGAATGGCTATACTGGTATACAACGTATAGCGGTGTATCACGATTTACCAAAGGGAGAGGTTCACAATGTGGCGACAATCACAGCAAAGGGGAAGCAGGGCCAAGTTCACGCCATACTGAGAAAATTTTACAATTTTTGAAGCCAAAATAAGCGATTTTATAGTAATTTTAGTCCAATTACGCCGAATCAAGCTGCTAAAGAAATAAGTTGACAAAAAACATTATTGATTTCAATATTCGGCTGAAAAGGGCAGTAAGTTGTCACTTCAAACCCTTTGTAGCTACGTCACTGGCTGTATAGCCTACCAGCTAGCCATGGGTAAACTTCACAGCTTACATCGAGAGGCGATATTAGCATACGGTAATAATTTCTCGAAAAAACGTCTGTATCATGCTTTAGTTAAAAATAATAGTCTACTATCGTGAAGTTTTGAAAAGTTAAAGGATCTGTACCAGAAGCTTCAGTAAGAGTACACTACATTACAGCAGGTATATGTTAAGTGTGTGTTACGGGTACCTAATTTGTGTTAAAAAATATTCTGTTCGTTTATTCACTTTATATTCTGTTAAATTTGAAAAAGTAGCCTGATCTGCTGGGATTGCGTAGCCTACTTTCTCAAACTACCGTACGGTATCGCAATTAACAATTATTATATTGTCTTTTAGAGAAATAATGCCGCTCACAGGCGCTAGCTTCTCCTTGGTCCTTTTACAGGCTTAAATCACGGATTGAAAACTAAAGTTAAGAACTTACAAGAGAGATTTATTGCAAATTCTCATTCTACTTCGCTTGTCACTCAGTGTTCTCATTTGTGTCAAAACAGTAAAAAGCAAGAGTTGAAGAGAAGCTGAAGAGAGAAAAAGTCTTGTGCACTTGTTTGGTTGCCTCGCAACAGTGTCGGTTATGCTTTCGATCTTTTCCACTTGAGAATTTTCAGGATTGAAAAGTAGTTGCACTGACTCGCACGGCAGAAGGGAGCCATTTTCTAAACTACTGAAATTCCGAAAGCTGCATACATCTTTCGTAACGTTGCACAGTAGGTTATAGCAGTACATTTTATATACCGGTACCGATTTGGTCTATACACTGCGCTTTCAAATGGTACGGTAGAAAATGCACAACTAAAATTCATGACAAAACGATGGTGACTTGAAGCACACGCTAGGAAAGAGTAAATTGAAATGATGCCGTTGAAATAAAAATGTTGGCACTGTTAAATTCTAAAACGTTCTAAAAAATTTTTCGAATGTCTGAAAATTTGGGGGGAATTCGACCCCCGGATCCGCCCCTGTGGCCTTCGGCACGAAAAGCTTGCCCACCTCTGTCTTAGACCAAGACCTTCGCCGTGTTACTGACATCAATACATACGAAGCGGCTTGTTGGCCAAACTTTGCTTTGGAAACTTTTTACGCCTCTACACTCAGAGAAAAAGTTGGTTGGCACAACCACATAAATTAGTTAACTCAACCAGAATCTGTGTCCAACTCATTTTATTGGTTAATCTAACAAAAAAATGGAATGACGAAAATGGTTGATTTAACAATTAAAACTGATTAACTTTACCAATTTTATAGTAAAAACGAGCAATTTTTCTGTCGTATTTAACCAACATATTTGGTTGAGATAACCATCATAGTCAGTTGAAATAACCATATACCTCGGTTACGTTAACCTAAATGTTTGGTTAAAATTACAATAATTTTTCATTCGTCAATGAAAAAAGTTGGTCAAGACAACCATAAAAGTTGGTCATAGCAACCAAAATTTGTGTCCAACTCATTATTTTGGTTAACGTTAAACAGAAAATTGGTCAAGTTTAGCAGTAAAATTGATTAATAAACAAAAACGTGTTATCTAAAAACCAAAATTTTTGGTGAAATCAAGTGATAAAATTGATTTAGGTAAACAAAATAAGCGGTTAAGGTATATCAAAAATATTGGTTGTGTTAACTCTTCAGTTGGGTTGTTTGAACTGTTAATATTAGTTATAGCAACCAATTGCTATATTAACCCAACTACAACATGTAGTTGGTGCAAGTAATATAATTGGTTGCATCAACCAAGTCTCTTGGTTTTTTTAAGCCAAATATTTGGTTGCTTCAAGTGATTTTCTTGATTGAATCAATCAAATAATAACCATTAGGTTAAGCGATTTACGTTTTTGTTTCAAACGTATATTTTGGTTGAACTAACCATGAGCAAAGATCAAACCAACCAAACCACTCAGTTATTACATGTGTTTTTTTTGGTTGAATTGACAAGTTGCAATAATTAATTTAAGCCATATTTTTGATCAAGACAAATGATCTTTTCAGTTTAAGTAACTCATAGTTAATGGTTGAAATAAACGAAATGTGTGGTCATTACAAGTAGCTTTTTTGGTTGAATCAACTATATGTAGTGGTTAACTTAAACCAAATATTTTGTTGCTGTAAACAATTAAATGGGTTTAACCGACCAAATAAAGCGGTTGGATTAAACAAGATGTTTGATTGCTTTAAGTAATTTTTGATTTGACTTAACGAAATGCAGTGGTTGATCTAGGCTTAACTTTAGGTTGCTGCTACTGTTTTTATTGCTTAACCCAGCCAACAGGCTTGGTAGAGTTTACTAAAAAATTTGGTTGTAACGAATGTTTTTTTTTAGTTTATTTAACCAAACTTGTGATTTATTTTAAGTTAATTATTTGTTTGTTGAAATCGTTTATATTGGTTGAAACAACCACATGAAGTGGTTAAAATGAAGATACTTGGTAATAGGTTTGTTGGTTGAATCAACCAAATATGAATGTTAACTGAAGCTGGATAACGGGTTGTTGCGAGTAAATTATTTAGTCAAAATAATCACATTAAACGGTTAAAATAACTTTTTGCTTGGTTATTGGAATTGCGTGCACTGGTTGAATCAAACAAATGTAATGGTTAATTGATGCCGAAAATTTGATTTCCGCAAGCTCTTATATTGATTGAACTACCTAAATGGAAACGTTAAAGTAATCAAACAATATTTGGTTATCACAAGCATTGTAATTATGTCAGTTGAATTCTATTTTTGTTTTTCAACTAGTTACTTCAGTCATGTGATCAATTGTAGCAGTCTTACGCGTTTCTTTTTTCGGTCACTTTAATTTTTTTGGTCTGAGTATAAAGTTTAAGTGATCTATCTCCAAATAAAGGTGTTTTCGGTTTTGTAGTGACTGTAATACGGATATTTGTGCGTCACTTGCAATTTCATTTACGGTTAGTGTGACCGAAAAAGTTTAGAAGATTTCGGTTATTGCGAAAAAAAATCGGTGAATGACCAACAAATGACCGAAAAAAAAAAAAACTACCCCAGCAAAATGATCAGCACAACCACAAAAACCACCATAAGTTAGTTGTTATTGCAAGTGTCTACTTTGGTTGTTTTATGCTTACTTCGCTTAGTCACCAATTAAGTGCAACGGTTTATCAAATTGAAAAAATCTGAATGTAGCGACTATCTATACAGTATATCGATTGAACAAACCAGTGAAGTGGTCAAACTGAATCGTGAATTTAATTGCAATCTACAAGCGCATTTTTTCGCGATAAGTAAAGGCATTAATTTCATTTCATAAATTGCATTATTAGATTCAACCAAGGACATCGCAAGTTGGGCAAAACAAAAAAGCGGAAACCATTGTGTTTAGCTTAAAATGCTATAGCAGCTCCTTACCAAACTGACACAGTTTTGTTAATATCACTTTAGCTAGTAAATGCGTAGAAAACTTACATTGCTTAAAAACTCAATCATGTTGATGAAATTGAATGCAATTTTACCACTAGTTTTCACAACACGTCACGAAACAAAAGCAACATATTGCAAAACAATACATAGCCAGCAAAAAACAAGCAGCACGAATAATTGAGCAATGTACGACTTTTGTACCTGCTATATTAAGCCTTCATTAATTCAAACGCATAATGTAAAACAGACCAAAAGTAAAAAATGTAAGCTAGCATATTCATTTAATCGTGTACAGTAGCGCATTATTTACAGTAAATCATGTTGCTGTACTTGCAAAACAAGCTGAGCGAGAAAGCAAGCAATACTGGCAAATGACAAACAAGCTCACTGAAAAAATGTTTGCTAAAACCAATCGGCAACTTCACCACTGGGTATGATGAAGCAATGAAACACCTTTATAAAATCAAAAGAAAAATGGTAAAGGCATCAATCTATTGCGGTTAAACTAACCATTGTAACAGTCAAATAGGGCTATGATTACTCATTATCTTCAAGTTTTCTCTGTTTGAAAAACCATCAACGGTATTCAAAGTGTTGATGCAATGCTATCACACCAAATAGTGCAGTTGTCGATTGGTACATTAAACAACTACGCCAGAGTAGGCCTACTTGTTTAAAAAACGTGCCATCAACTCATTCACTTAATTTTTTTTATGTTATGGTCGTGAGATGAGTTGATGGCAAACCATTGTTTTTGTATAAAATACCACGGTAGATTGGTCGTTGGAGGGTACTGTAGATTAAACCCAAAAAAATGTTTCGAAACAAACCGCCACCGCTTCTGGTAACGTTCTAAAAGTGTAACAGTTTAAATCGACAATTGCTAAAATTCTCTTGGGTTTCATTACATTTCCAATGATTAAAAGTTGTGGCTGCCACGGATGCTCTTCCGTGCTGTGACGAGCACGTTCTTCTAAGTATTCGTCCACGCAACAGACCTCCTAAAATGAAAAGTTACATTAACATAAACTACTCCAGGAATCATTACCATAGTTCTTTTTTCATTCTTGGCTTCTATAAGACTTTAACATTTTTTTGAAAATTATTTAATGCTAAAAAAGAAGTGGATGTAGAGGTGGGAAATCTGAAGCCACACTTACTGCTTAATATTATCAGAATTGTAAATTCTTGAAAACCTGTGAATGCATACACAGAATCTACCTCTAGTTTTACAAGAAAATGAATGATAACATTTACGAATTACACAATACACATGCTTTATCATGTAAAAGTTCATAAATTTCTTATACTTGAAGGGGGGTGTAGCAAAAATTGACTTTTTGAAACTTTTGTTCAAAATGTAGGACTTTATTGCTACTGCAACCTGAAACCACTTTGTCAAAAAAAATTCCGACTACTTTTTTGAGTGATTGAGCTTTTTATAAAACAGCAAATTTTCGTAGTATAAAACGCGGGAATACCTTAGGGCCCATATACACAGTTCTCACCAGCAGCACGAACTGTGATAGTCAGACTATGTAGTCGAACTTGTTGCACGAGTTTGTATGCAGTCTGCTGTTTTGTTTTTTTTTGTTTTTAATTTCTGTAGTGAGGAATGGTTTGGTAAGGGTGTGTTTAAAATGACCAAATGTTTCTTTGGAAGTTTTCCGCTGGCTATCCTCCCTTTATGGGTATGTCTTTTTTTTTTTTTTTTTTTTTGATTTTGTGATATGTTAATCAAAAGGCCGGAGGATATCAGCAAGTTGCGTAGCTAGAGTAAACATTTTGAAAAGTTATTCGATTTTCCTCACCCACAAGGGGGCGCCCCAGAGCTATAGCTATGTGCCTTTACGCCACTACTTCAATATAACCATCAAGCTTCTTTTCTGCGTGCTGAAACTAAGGCAAGCGACAGAAACACGAACAGAAAAAAAGCTTTTCATTAAAAATTCGTTTTTAAAGCGATATAAACCATTTTTTATTAAATATTTTTATACATAGTTATATTTGTTTAAAACAAGTTTTGTTCCTGGATAAAAAGCATCTTTTAAATTTTCAATTCCATGTATTTAAATGACAAAACAATGCTTTAAATTATCATTTACATCTTATTGCGTACGCAACGAACAAGATTTTTGCAGCGTTTTTCTAAGGATTTTTTTTTGCAATGCGGGACTGGCAGATTTGTCGAAGTTACTGGCGAAAGCCTATTTCAATGTTTTGAGTTTCTGATAATGATATAACTTTGGTAGAGAGGAGATCTTCAATATCCAAATGGTAGCAAAATCAAAAAATCAAATCTTCATTATACTCGCGGTATTACGCAGAAGCGTGTAACGAGTGGCGGGGCCCATCTCCGCGGTTTAGCGCCTGGGCTACACAGCTCCGAAGAAACGTCGCAACGGTGGCGAGCCGTTGGCGACACTATGCCGATTTGACCGGTCCGGGAATCGAACCCCAGACCTCCCGCACCGCAGCAACAGCTAATAATCGGAGAACATTTAGCATTATGTATTCACATTATTTACAAAATAACACACGGAAAATGAAATACGCTGAACGTTTTCGGACAACTCGACTGTCCTTCATCAGAGCATGATTAGAAATAGAAAGTGACAACAGGGCAAACTAATATAAGCGGAAAACAAAAACAGCAGGGGTTATGTCATAATCTAATGCTTCACAAAAGTAATGAAGTGTGAACGATCAAATCGCGAGGGCCGACAAAGTTTATTAACGCGTGATTTAAGTCAGAATGTAGTTACTATTTTACGAAAACATTGATAATGAGATTGTAAGAACGCAACAAATGTGCTCATATTGCCATAATTTAAGGGTCTAAATCGGAAAGAACGACCAGACTAACAAATTTATAGTTGCTTTTGATTCTTCATAATTAAAAAAAAAGAAAATAAAAAATGCTTAAAATTTCAAACTACCAAGTACCGGTCCCAAAAACTGAAACTGTCATTCCTCCGCATTGCAACAGCCGAGCTGCCGAGCCGAACTGCCGGGAGCTGTGTTTGGTTCGCCCTGTTGGTTCAAACCAGTTCAAACTAAACGCGATTTTTCGTGTAAAAAAATGATAAGCTAAAAATTGGATATAAAATGGCCCGCAAAACAAAAAGTGGTGATTATTTTGGTGCAATTTGGGACAAATAATAGCCAGTTTACTTGCATAAGCCGTCGAAAAAACGCAATGTCAGTTTTAGTTACATCCCCCTTTCAAAATATTTCCATATTACCTACAGGCGGCACATCGATGAAATTTCGCCGGCATTCCACCAGGCTGGGTCTCCATCTTTTGCTGGAACCCACTCCTTTTAAGTAACTTGCCGGCAAAAGGTTGGGGAGCAAGTACAGTGCGACGTTGCTCACTGCGTCTAGAAAGGATGCAATAGATTCAATGTCATGCATTAAAAACGAATTGCTTCAACTCAAAATCGATTATGGAATGGTACACAATTATTTATAAACATACCATTGTACTCTTCCGTATCAACCATAAAGTTGTCGATCTCTTTGACTAGGTTGGCTGTGGTTTTGTCCCTTAAGTTGGACTTTTCTACCATATAGAACTTTTTACAGGTATCACTGGAAATGCTGTCACTTTGCTTTTCCGGGTACAGCAATTTGACATCATTCCGCACCTACGAAAATTATAAAAATTGTTTTTAGTATTTAGAAGATCTAAAAGCCCAGGGCCGAGGCAGATGTAAAAAATAGGTATGAAACCACAGGGGTAGACTCTTTTATTTGTGGGAAAACGCCAAACTGTTAATTGCCTGTTCATAAGAAGTTTTTTGAAACCACTGAAATCACGTGCTAAATCAAAACTGTGGATGGATTGCCTTGGCTAGAAGGATCAGTGCCAAAAGTCAGCCAAATAGTTGATTACCTGTAGCAAGCGCGGCATGATTCTTATGTTTCCGGGATTGAACTCGCTTTTGCAACATAATTAAAATTTACCAGTCGTCAGATATCGGTAATATAATATACCATTAGCCAACATTGTTTTCTGATCAACTGGACGTGAACGTATTTAATTTTGCAGTCATTGCCTGTACCGCAGTTCTAATGACTTATGACGTCAATTTTAGGGAATGTTACAGCAAGTTTCATCTTTTGTTTTGATTAAGTATGGAATGCAATTCTTATCATTTTCATTTCCTTCATGTTGTTGTTTTTTTCCCAGACTTTCCCTAGGGAGGTTTAGTCATGAAGTTAACCTCACAACGGTAGTTTGTTGCCTTTTCGGAGTTTCGAAATAATTGTTTTTTGCGCTTTCATTTTTTTACTGCTAATAGAAATCTTCTTTGTGTAGGCTAATGGTATTTCCTTTTCTTTGATCTGTCTGATCGTTTCTTATATACTCCCTTTCACACAGGCACCCACTATCGCGTGTGTTCACTTTTCGGAAGACGCGCGTTTCATTACATATATATAGTTACTTTTCACGCGAGTGACTGCAGTCGCGCAACCTAAATTTTCTGGGTGGGCCAAATCTTGATTGAAGTAATAAATTACGATATAGGCTGAAGATGCAGCAGCTATTTTATTGTTGCTTACGAAGTTTCGGAAAGCTAAGCAAGTAAGAAGAAAAATCAAAAGAAGGCCCCATAGAGCATATCCACGTTTAATGCCATACATCAGACCTTCGCTTCGCTGCATAACTTAGCAGCTCAACATCAATTTCTACAACCAAATAACTGCAGGGTCTATACGAGCGGGGGTCAAATGACCCCGGGGCTCATCCAATTACAGGGGGCAATCAACAAAGACTATAACATTTTTGCAAGGTGATATCTTAGGGGAAGTTTGTTTTAAATTTGCATCGAATTGGGGCTCTAGCTTTTACATTGGCCCTTGATAGGTTCAAAGTTGGACAATGTGGGCCCTTGTTTATAACTCCAAACGTAATATTCAAACAAAGTTACGTCTCGTCTTCCACCAATCAAACAGAATACACGAAGAATAATGACAACCAATGAGCGTAGCGGTTTTCAACTGTTCTAGCGACCTAACGGAACTTACAGCTTACTAAACAGAATCAAACAGTAAGCACATGCGGTCGACTCTTTCTACCAGTCAAGTCCAAATAGACCATGAGAAGTTGTTAACTCAGGGGTGTTTAAAACAAGCAAAATTTTAAGAGAAAAAAACACATTAAGAAATTGTTATTGTCGATAAGAATTTCCCAAAAACTTCTCGTGACTAATACCTATTACTAATACATTGGCACAAAGTTACAAAAAGGAAATTTAACATAAAAGAAACAATTCTATTTAATTGTGGATAATATAGAACAAAATCATTATTAAGATTAACAAGCACCCAAATTAGGATCTACTGAAGAGAATTTGACTTTCGAAGAGAAAAGCACAATAACAAACTTGTTTACGCAAAAAATGCACAATAATTCCACTTGCTGTAACAACTACTTTAGTTTTAGTTTTGTGTAAAATCGCTCCATGTGGATCAAGTTTCTACGGGATTTACTTTAAATTTTGTTCTTTTAAACAGGAATAGCGTTTTGTACACAGTCTCGATTACATGTGTGGATATTTGGGGGGCGCTCAAGGGGTCCTCCCCCTGGAAGTTTACAAGATTTTGATAAGTAGTAGTAAATTAAACTTTCTAAAAATGAAAAACAGCTGGAAGTCGGAGAAGAATGATTATGAACCTTTCCAGCCAATAATGTGTTTTTAAAATACAGGTTGCCAAAGTATTTGTAGCAACTGCAAGCGGGGCTTTCGTTAACTAAAAAATTCAAAAGTTTGACAACTTACCCAAGCAAACCCATTATTTCCTTTAAAACAAGGAACCTTTTCAAAGATTTGCTTGATCGAAGGGCTTTCCCTTCCCATTATCCAATCCCTTCTGCACTTTAAAGTGCACCCCATCTTTTCCTTTACTGCACTTCAGAGCTCAGTATTTGTTTTGAGCCACGCAAGAGCATCTTCACATTGTGGTAGCCCTTTCCACATTAGAAGTTGCTGGACCTAAACATTTACAAAATGTTTGCAAAATTAGGTTAAATGTTTGCATCCACATAAATAGAATTGCTTTTCGGCAAGGGTAAAATGATTGAAAGTGAACATGGATGGAACGGTGCACACTGTTTAAAATTGAATAGATGCATTGGGTACGCAATGGAACGATTTCAGACCCAGTTGATTTGGTATACACTTCAAATAGCGTTCAGCAGTTTTAAATGTTATTTCAAATTCTAGAGAAAACCACGAAAAAGCAACTTCTGACTCAAAGCTTTTTCGACTGTAATTTCACCGGAAAAATTTTTTTCAAATTTTACGAAAGGAATTGTTTATGAAAATTGTTGGCGCCAGATAATTATGCGTGTTTGAATACGTAGAGTTCCTGATTTCAAAACTTTGGTTGATAGGTAACGCTGTCTCGCAATTAATGCTTTTCTTTGTGAATATCAAAATTTCGTATTTATTATTTATGTTGGTATGAATTTCTGGTTTTGCTGAAAAACAATGACACAGTGTGAAAACTCACAGTAAGTCATGGTTTTCTGATTGATCAAAATTTCACAAGATCATGCTCTATTTCTCAGCTACTTTTAGTAATAATTTTTTCAAATCAGATCTATTCAGTATTTTTGTCCAAACAAACACATCTTTTAAAATCTACTTACTCTCATCATCAACGCTGTAGTTTTTATTGTTGGTGTTGATGGTAGATACGGAGTTTCGTTGTAGTTTAGCCAGTTTATGCTGGACATTCAATAGACGATCTTGTATAAAACCAATCGCGGGGTTGCCTCGCGATGCTGCTTGAAAATAATGTTGCTGCAAAAAAAAATTCATAAGCAATGACAAGCATTTGAGAATTTGCAATGGGGAACGCTTTAAATATCATTCACATGAAACAGAGTTGTCCGGAATGAAGAATTTTGTTCCTAATTCCATTCCCAACCTAAAGCCTTTGTTCCTATTCCGATCCGTTCCTAAATTTTAGAAAAAAACAATTCCTAATTCCTAAATGTTCCTCATCTACAACAATAGCAGGAAGTGTCATCATTCAGTTTATGATTATTTTTAGTCAAGGTAAATACCGATTATGTCAATACCAATATGAAAAATTATCATACACACAGAATCTATACCTAGTTAACCAACTTTTTCAGCAAAAAGATGCAAATTGAAACAAACAATCAAGACAAGAGTTCTGTAACATTTTTTAAACGGTCAACCGGAATTCCTGTTCCTGTTAGCCACAAAAAAGTTCCATTGCGGCTTTTGTTCCTAAAAAAATCTATGTATTCCTGCCGGAACAAATTCCTATTCCGGTACATGGACAACTGTGACGTGAAAGCATCCATAATGGGGTTGCATAGAAAATTTTTTTTCAGCGGCGTCGCAAAACGAAAAAGTTAGAGAAACCCTGCAGTAAACCATCGAATTTTTGATTAATGCGATTTTTTTTCAAAAATTAATATAATTAGGCTAAGTCCGGAGCAATTACTGAAACTTCAGCTTATTAATAGTGAATCATCAAGGCAGAAAACATGAAATATCAAGTTATACAAAACTCGTGTTGAACCGCAAAAGTGTTTTAAAATCAAATCAGATTCAAAAAATCAAAATCAAAACTTCAGTATACTCGAGGTATCAAGCCGAAGCGTGTTACGAGTGGCAGGGCCCATCACCGCGGCTTAGCGCCCGGGCAATACAGTTTCAAAGAAACGTCACAACGATGGCGAGACTGTGGCCCATTTAATCGCTCCTGAAATTAAACCCAAGAAGACCTCCTGCGCCTAAAACGACTAAGCCAACTGGCCGAAATCTAACGCATGGACATGCGTACGCAATTGCACTCTCATTTTCTCTTCACCTCCCAAGTTTTATTTTGGTTCTGGACAAGTTCACGACTGTAGGCCTATTATAGGTCTACTTTATAAGGCGCCGTTTGGAAAAATATAATTTGGGTTTTCCACATGTTTTTTCGGCCAATTTAAACTACAAATTGTCCAATACATCATACAAGAAACTTCCTATGTAATATATATGACAAATTAATGCATAAATTAGTCAAAAAAGTGGCGCAAAACACAGGAAATTTCCTATATGATATATAAGACAAATTATTGTACAAACTTGTCAAAAACAGCAGCGCAAAACAAGTTGAAAATTTCTTACATAACATATAAGACAAATTATTGCATTAATTACTCAATAGACCGATATGTTTTGCGCTGCTTTTTTCGGCCAATTCATGCAATGATTTTTCTTATATATTACATAGGAAATTTCCTTTATGATACATTGTACAAATTGTAACCAAAATTGGCCGAAAAACCATGAGGAAAACCTGAAATGTTTTTTTCCAAACGGCGCCCCATACTCCTCACAATTGAAAAAAGAATAAACGAAACACCACTCACCATATTCTTTGCAGTGGCGTCTTCGTTTTCTTTTTTTTTTTGATTGTGTTAAGATTTAAGAATACAAATATATGAAATTCAGGAGATCAGATTAACTACTATTAATTACTTACTCACTTAAATTAATTACTCATTTAAACCTATTAGAATAAGGGCCGAATTCACCAACACGAATCAAACTGCGATCAACTCAAATTAGACTGTTAGATTCAACTTGCAAGCTAATGCATTTTTCGTATTCACAAACACGGATCAACTTTGATTGTTGATCAAAGAAGAATCAAATGGTTGATTTTCGCTCCAATTTTGATCGGCCAACATCGGCGAATCAAAGAAAAATCAAGTTTTTTTCCATTTTGGCTAGACTAGCTGAAAATTTCTAAAACAAAGGTGCGAAGCCGATACGACTGGCTTTACGCAACAGACAACCGGTGCGTCACGGAGAAGGTTATTCCCGTTTTTCCTTGACTGCGTAGCAGTTTTGACTGCAAAAAGACAACGTCAGTAGCTAACACTTGATAGCAATACGTAAAAATAGCTATTAAAAGTTGTTGAAAACGTGAACAAAGTTATTGCATTTTAACCTAAAATGATTTGCGTCTGTCATGTCGCTCATGCAGCAATTCTTTTTTCAGCTAACAAGTCTATCTACCGGTTACTTTTTTATTTTCAAGTGCGTAATAGGCCTATGGAAACTGGAGTTGATAAAATTTTTGGAGGGATTCTGTCAAATGATTCAGCGAAATAGACGTAATGCTTTTAAAATATTTACCGAAGAAGAACTTAAAAGCCGCTATAACGATAACAAGCAAACGGCATATTCTTTACTTCACTTACCAGACAGAGTAGGACACTACCTACGGACTAGATATAGCCCTATCAGCTGACAACCTAAACTTTTAAGGCAAGTCACTTCTGCACTTCATATCCAAACCAAAAAAATTACCGGTACTGGATGCTGGAGTACCGGCACCAGCAGACCTATATGTCATGAATTGTTGCAGCAAATACTTCTTCACAAAAATGGCCCCAAAAGTCCACTTTGGCCCAGCGCTTTTTAACTTTTTCTGGAAATAGAACTGGATGACTCACAAGTTTCGAGGTCCGACCTCAAACTAACATCCTCTTGCAAAACTTTCTACTTTGTGCGCAACCTTTTTGAAATATTTGCAGTCTTTCACGCTTGAATGAATATTTCATGTCCAAAAGTTAGTATTTGCTCTGTTCTTCTTGGATCAATTGATTATACTTTGATTTTAGTGGGTAAATACGAAAGTGCGGTTCTTCTCAAAGTCCAATCAGTGGAGCGGTGTTTGATTTTGATCTATCTTTGAGTTGATCTGAATTGGTAAATTCGGCCCTAAGCACCAAATTTCGACGTCAACTTGAACAAAATCAATAGCAAACTTTAATACGCAGCCTGTTAACAATATTTCTATCCAATAAACCTCTCTTTTTTCTATTTCGAGTGATTTCATTCTGGAAGCTTTTCGTCTGACCCTCTTCAGAAGAAATAGTTAAAAAAAAGGAAACTAGAAAAAATAACCACAGTTGAAGCAATAGACAAAGGAGATTGGCATTGAGGGCTTTCTGTTTACTTCTTCGCGCTGTGTGAGGTCACAGTGCAATATCTGCACCTGCAATCAGGTCATCACGCTTAATTAGAATCAAAGCAATATCAAAAGTGTTAATCAAAATATAGGTCGAAGTGAAACAAAATTAGAGCAATTCCAAAGGGTAAAGTTCCTCTCGCCAATTAAAAGTCCTAGAACGTCGCCAATTCTTAAAAATGTTTCGTTTGATTGTCAGCTTCTTTTTGTGAAGAGTGTAGGCCTACTGTAAAATCAATTAAATTTCATCACAGAGGCAAAATATTTTCAAATTTCTCTTCAACAAACCTGCTTATAGCGATCTCCAACTGCCCATATAAACATGGATAATTGTGCATCTGTATTCTAAAAAAAATGACTTGGATATAAGGGGAAGGGGCTTCAGTCCATTGACCTATCCCTCCTTATTTGAGCATTTACCTGTACATGTAAAATAGCAACACACGTAGCACCTGTGCACATCAAAATCTTTAAGCACGTGCACAATGCACAGCATGCGCACAAAATATGCACATTTTCCCGTTTCATTTCGTCACTAGATTATTGGGTCAAATTGAGCTACTTTTACAAGAGATTGTGTCGTAAAGTTTCCGTGTTAGGCAAAGTTTCAGTTCATGAATGTCAAATCTGCTTAAACATGCCTTAAGTTCACCTTAAATATTGCTAAGAACTGGAGGTTCACTGTACATTCTGGCAAATGGCAACACATGTTGTGAAATGTGAGGTTTTATGGCGCTTTATAAGTACTAAGGTCCTTTAGCGCCAGGACGAAATTTTGTCAAGAATTCACTGACGTATTTTTATTCTCTGTTCATTTCATCCTCCGCGCTGCACTTAATTGCTGAGCGTTTAGTAAGTGTAACAGCAGATACCAGTTTTAAAGTCTTTGGTTTGACCCGACTGAGAATAGAACCCAGTCTCCCAGCTTCCAAGGCGCACACTCTTAACCACTAAGCAACACCTGACTGTGAGATTGGTTAGACATTCAAAAAATCGAAAACCAAAATCTTCATTATACTCGCGAACAGGGGCGTATATGGGTGAAATCTTTCTTGACCAACAACACAAAACACGTTGATGTGCACAATAATTTGACATATTTTTTTATTTTTGGTCAATGTTAAACAGCTTGCCCCATACTGCAAGTCAAACGCTTGCCCCCATTTGGTATAAACACAACTTGTGGTGAAGTACGCCCCATTCCGAGTGGGGCAAACGTGTTTTAGTCCCCAAGGGTAAAATGTGTTCGTAATAATAAGACGTAACACGTCGAAGTGCCTAAACATGTGTATATCGATTTTCCATTATTGGTCAATTGCAATCAGCTTGCCCCACACTGATGGTCCAAAATTTATCCCCACAGGATCGAAAAACACTTTTACGTGAAGCACGCTTTATTCCGAGTGGGGCAAACGCATTTTTGTTAAAATGGGTGAAATCTTTTTGACCAACAACACAAAACACGTTAACGTGCACAAAAATTTTACACCATTTTTCATTTTTAGTCAGTTTCAAACAGCTTGCCCCGTACTGCAAGTCAACCTTTTGCCCCTATTCGGTATAAACACAACTTTAAATATAATACACCTCATTCTGAGTGGGCAAACGTATTTTAGTTCCCAAGGGTGAAATGTTTCCGTAATAATAAGACTCAACACATCGAAGTGCCCCAACTTGTGTTTATCCTTTTTCCATTATTGGTCAAATGCAAACAGCTTGCCCCATACTGATGGTCAAAATTCTATCCCTACCGGATCGAAAAACAATTTCAGGTGAAGCACATTTCACTCCGAGTGGGGCAAACGCGTTTTAGTCAAAATGGGTGAAATCTTTCTTGACCAACAACACAAAACACGTTGATGTGCACAATAATTTGACATTATTTTTCATTTTTGGTCAGTTTCAAACAGCTTGCCCCATACGGCAAGTCAAACGTTTGCCCCCGTTTGGTATAAACACAACTTTAGGTAAAGTACACCCCATTCCGAGTAGGGCAAACGTATTTTAGTCCTTAAGGGTCAAATGTGTCCGTAATAATGAAACGTAACACGTCGAAGTGCCAAAATTTTGTAGCGATTTTTCGATTTTGGTCAATTGCAAGCAGCTTGCCCCATACTGATGGTCACAAATTTATCCCCACAAGTTCAAAAAATAATTTCAGGTGAAGCACTCTTTATTTCGTGCGGGGCAAACGCGTTTTAGTCAAAATGAGTAAAATCTTTCTAGACCAACGACACAAAACACGTTAACGTGCACAATAATTTGACATATTTTTTCATTTTTGGTCATTTCAAACAGCTTGCCCCATACGGCAAGTCAAACGTTTTCTCCCATGGGATATAAACACAACCTTAAGTGAAGTACGCCCCATTGCGAGTTGGGCAAACGTACTTTAGTCCTAAAAGTGAAATGTGTCCGTAATAGTAAGACGTAACACGTCGAAATGTATAAATTTTGCAGAGATTTTCCGATTTTGGTCAACTGTAAACAGCTTGCCCCATACTGATGGTGAAAAATCTATCTCCACGAAATCCAAAAACAATTTCAGGTGAAGCACACTCCATTCCGAGAGGGGCAAACGCATTTTAGTCCCCAAAAATGAAATTTTTCCGTAAAAATAAGACGTGACACGTCAAAGTGGAAAACGTTTGCAGCGATTTTCCACTTTTAGTCAAATGCAAAAAACTTGCCTCGTACTCATGATCAAAAATCTATCCCCACAGGTACGAAAAACAACTTTAGGTGAAGTACACCCTTTCCCGAGTTGGGCAAACGTATTTTAGTCCCTAAAAGTGAAATGTTTCCGTAATAATAAGACCGAACACGTCGAAGTGCCAAAATTTTGTAGCGATTTTCCATGTTTGGTAAAGTGCAAACAGCTTGCCCCATACTGATGGTCCAAAATGTATCGCCACAGGAACGAAACTTAACTTTAGGTCAAGCACGTTTTATTCCGAGAGGGGTAAACGCGTTTTAGTCAACATGGATAAAATCTTTTTTGGGGAATAAAACAAAACACGTTGATGTGCACAATAATTTGACATATTTTTTCATTTTTAGTCAATTTCAAACAGTTTGCCCCATACGGCAAGTCAAACGTTTGCCCCCATTTGATATGAACACAGCTTGTGGTAAAGTACACCCCATTCCGAGTTGGGAAAACTTAATTTAGTTTCTAAAAGTGAAATGTTTCCGTAATAATAAGACGTAACACGTCGAAGTGCCAAAATTTTGTAGCGATTTTCCATGTTTGGTCAATTGCAAACAGCTTGCCCCATACTGATGGTCCAAAATCTACCCGCAACCGGATCAAAACTTAATAGTAGAAGAAGCACGCTTTATTCCGAGTGGGGCAAACGCATTTTAGTCAAAATGAGTGAAATCTTTCTAGACCAACGACACAAAACACGTTAACGTGCTCAAATATTTGACATTGTTTTCATTTTTGGTCAATTTCAAACAGCTTGTCCCATACCGCAAGTCAAACGTTTGCCCCCATTTGGTAGAAACACAACTTTAGGTAAAGTACACCCCATTCCGAGTGGGGCAAACGTGGTTTGTTTTTAAGGGTGAAATGCTTCCGAAACAATAAGACCATACACGTCGAAGTGCCCCAAATTGAGTTTATCGTTTTTCCATTTTTGGTCAATTGCAAACAGCTTGCCCCATACTGATGGTCAAAATTCTATCCACAACCGGATCGAAACTTAACTTTAGTCTGAACACGCTTTATTCTGAATGGGGCAAACACATTTTAGTCAAAATGGGTGAAATCTTTATTGACCAACAACACAAAACACGTTAACGTGTACAAAAGTTTGACATTGTTATCATTTTTGGTCAGTTTCAAACGGCTTGCCCGTACTGCAAGTCAAACGTTTGCCCCCATTTGGTATAAACACAACTTTAGGTAAAGTTCATCCCACTTCGAGTTGAGCACAGGTATTTTAATCTCCAAGGGTGAAATGTGTCAGTAATAATAAGACGTAACACGTCAAAGTGCGAAAATTTTGTATATCGATTTTCCATTATTAGTCCATTGTAAACAGCTCGCCCCATACTGATGGTCCAAAATCTATCCGCAACCGGATGGAAACTTAACTTTGGGTCAAGCACACTTCATTCCGAGTGGGGCAAACGCGTTTTAGTCAAAATGGGTGAAACCTTTATTGACCAACAACGCAAAACACGTTAATGTGCCCAAAAATCTGACATATTTTTTCATTTTTGATCAGTTTCAAACAGCTTGCCCCATACCGCAAGTCAAACTTTTGCTCCCAATTAACATAAACACAACTTTGGGTGAAGTACACCCCATTCCGAGTAGGGCAAACGTATTTAAGTTCCCAAGGGTGAAATGTTTCCGCAAGAATAAGACGTAACATGTCGAAGTGTCGAAAATTGTGAATATCGATTTTCCGATTTTGGTCATATGTAAACAGCTCGCCCCATACTGATGGTCAAAATTTTACCCGCAACCGGATCGAAACTTAACTTTAGTCTGAACACACTTTATTCCGAGAGGGGCAAACGCGTTTTAGTCAAAATCGGTGAAATCTTTCTAGACCAACAACACAAAACACGTTGATGTGCACAAAAATTTGACATATTTTTTCATTTTTGGTCATTTCAAACAGCTTGCCCCATACTGCAAGTCAAACGTTTGCCCGCATTTGGTGTAAACACAACTTTAGGTAAAGTACACCCCATTCCGAGTTGGGAAAACGCATTTTAGTTCCCAAGGGTGAAACGTGTCTGTAATAATAAGACGTAACACGTCGAAGTGCCAAAATTTTGTAGCGATTTTCCGATTTTGGTCAATTGCAAACAGCTTGCCCCATACTGATGGTCCAAATTCTACCCGCAAAGGATCGAAAAACAATTTTAGGTGAAGCACACTTTATTTCGAGTGGGGCAAACGCGTTTTAGTCAAAACGGATGAATTCTGTTTCGAGCAACAGCACAAAACACGTTGATGTGCACAATAATTTGACATTGTTATCATTTTTGGTCAGTTTCAAACAGCTTACCCCATACGGCTAGTCAAACGTTTGCCCCCATTTGGTATAAACACAACTTTAGGCAAAGTATACCCCATTCCGAGTGGGACAAACGTGGTTTGTTTTTAAGGGTAAAATATGTCCGTAATAATAAGACCTAACACGTCGAAATGCCTAAGTTTGTGAGTATCGATTTTCCATTATTGGTCAATTGCAAACAGCTTACCCCATACTGATGGTCAAAATTCTACCCGCAACCGGATCGAAACTTAACTTTAGGTCAAGCACACTTCATTCCGAGTGAGGTAAACGCGTTTTAGTCAAAATGGGTGAAATTTTTATTGACCAACAACACAGAAAACGTAAACGTGCACAAAAGTTTGACATATTTTTTCATTTTTGGTCAGTTTCAAACAGCTTGCCCCATACTGCAAGTCAAACGTTTACCCCCATTTGGTATAAACACAACTTTAGGCAAAGTATACCCCACTCCAAGTGGGGCAAACGTATTTTAATATCCAAGGGTGAAATGTGTCCGTAACAATAAGACGTAACACGTCGAAGGGCCAAGATTTTGATGTTTGGTCAATTGCAAATGCAGCAGCTGCGATTTTCCATGTTTGGTCAATTGTAAACAGCTTGCCCCATACTGATGGTCAAAAATTTATCTCCACCGAATCGAAAAACAGTTTTAGGTAAAGCACGTTTTATTCCGAGTGGGGCAAACGCATTTTAGTCAAAATGAGTGAAATCTTTCTTGACCAACCACACAAAACACGTCAACGTACACGAAAGTTTGACCAATTTTTTCATTTTTGGTCAGTTTCAAGCAGCTTGTCTCATACGGCAAGTCAAACGTATGCCCTCATTTGGTATAAACACAACTTGTGGTAAAGTACACACCATTCCGAGTGGGGCAAACGTGATTTAGTCCTCAAGGGTGAAATGTGCCCGTAATATTAAAATGTAACACGTCTAAGTGCCAAATTTTTGCAAGGATTTTCCATTATTGGTCAATTGTAAACAGCTTGCCCCATACTGATGGTCAAACTTTTGCCCCCACCTGCTAGAAACACAACTTTAAGTAAAGTACACCTCATTCTTAGTTGGGCAAACGCATTTTAGTCCACATGGGTGCATTGCAAGGGCGTATGCAGAAAAGAATTGAGGGGGACAAGTTTTGCAACTGTTGGTGCGCACTTTGGAGCCGTGTGAAATCTGTTGGAGGTGCCCACTGCCCATCGAATGCTTAAAGGTGCGTTTACCAATACGCGGCAACACGACAAACATTGAATATTAAAACTATGCTGGCCTGCGGCAACGTGACAAGCAATTTGCAAGGTTGCGATATAAAATTTGCAAGCCTACGACTAGCAGTTTCATTGTTCAATGGTGTCGTAACTCGTAACAATACAACCTGCATTGTTTATCATTTCTCTCCGCACGAAAATAAGCTGTCCGACTTGTGTGAAAGTATCACTTGTGTCATCTAGCGTCTGCGGAATTTTGAAGAGTTTTTCGTTATTTCTTCCAAGCTTTGTTATGAAAGAGTTTCGATATTTGGTGTGGTTTTAAATAGATGCCGTCAAGCTTACGTTTTTGAGAGCTGATTAATAATATGATTATGACTTGCTTTGTTGGCGGTATCATGGCAAACATTTTTAGTAGAAACGACTTACTCTGTCTTGTTCAAAAGGTATTTTAACTTCAAGTACACTTTCCTCTTTTTGCTGGAAATGTAGGTTTTGTGCAGACTGCATATAACCAGCGGTGGGATTCAGCCGGTTCGCACCGGTTCTACAGAACCGTCTCAGGGAATGTTATCAGAACAGCGAAGCGGTTAGCATTGCTGCTTATACTTGTACCATTAGTTGAAACAGAACTGGCTGATAATATACACAGTATAACTTCTGTAATAGAGCCGGCTGACGAAAAATTTGTATCCCACCACTGCATATAACGGCAATTGACTTGTTGTATGAAATGTCGTTTTTACGACAAACATGCTTTTGATGTTTTGAAAAAAACTCACACAGTGTTTCGTTTCAAACCTTCCGACTTTAAAACGATTTATAGGCCTAGTTTACTCCGCAGATTTTCAAATGAAGAGAGTTGGTGTGGGGCGCCAGCGGAATATCTATATCTAGATAAACTTTTCAAGGGGATCATACTTAAACATATTTTTTCCGACTTTTGCAACAACGTTACACGTTCTTGAGCAAAAAAAAGGGCCAACTGAATTGGTTTAAAACATCTTTACATTCATATTCTCATACCTAAGACCAATGCATGCAACCAAATTTAACAGTTATCTCTACCGTTTGTACTGGATGCTACAACCGATTTTATTCATTGAACTAACCACATTTTTTATCAATTACAACTAAGTTCTGTGGTTAAATCAAATAATTTTTATTAGTTATTTTAATCATATTTATCACATAATGCAACCAACTTTTAGCCTTATTATAACCAATAATGCTGGTTGTTCACAAACAAACTTTTATGGTTATCGTAACTAATTCAAGTAGTTATTACAAACGATTTTATTCATTAAAGTAACCAATGTTTCTACCAATCCGAACCAACCTCCGTGGTTAAGTCAATTAGTTTTTATTAATTATTTTAATCATTTATATCACATAACTCAACCAACTTTTAGCCTTGTTAAAATCAATAATGCTGGTTGTTCACTACCAAATTTTATGGTTGTCTTAACCAATTGTGCTGGTTGCTACAACCGATTTTATTTATTGAACTAACCACATTTTCTACCAATTCCAACCAACCTCTGTGGTTAGGTCAAATAGTTTCTATTGGTTATTTTAAACATTTTTATCACATAACGCAACCAACTTTTAGCCTTATTATAACCAATAATGCTGTTTGTTCACAACCAAACTTTTATGGTTATCGTAACTAATTCAAGTTGTTTTTACAAACGATTTTATTCATCAAAGTAACCAATGTTTCTACCAATCCTAACCAACCTCCGTGGTTAAGTCAATTAGTTTTTATTAGTTGTTTTAACCATTTTTATCACATAACGCAACCAACAATTGGACGTGTTATTATAACCAATAATAAAGGTTGCTTGTAACCAAATTTAACAGTTGTCTAAACCGATTGTACTGGTTGCTATAACCGATTTTATTCATTGAACTAATCAAATTTTTTACCATTCACAACCAAGTTCTGTGGTTAAATCAAATAATTTTTATTTGTTATTTTAATTATATTTATCACATAATGCAACCAGCTATTAGCCTTGTTTCAACCAATAATAGAGGTTGTTCACAACCAAATTCAAGAGTTGTCTGAATTGATTTTATTGGTTGTTCCAAATGATTTTAGTGAGTAAACTAATAAAATATATCATTCAATTTAAACAAAATGAGTGGTTACAGAGTATAATTTTTTTGGTTATTACAACCACTTTTATCACATATTTTTATCAACTTTTAAGCTTATTTTTGCCAGTGATACTGGTTATCTATAACCAATTTTTACGGTTGTCTCAAGCAGTTTAATTTGTTATTACATCCGATTTTATTTGTTAAACCAACCAAATTTGTTGCTAATCCTAAACAAGATAGATGGTTAAGTGGTGCCACTTTTATTGGTTACCTCAACCAAATTATTTACCTAATGTTACCAATTTTTAGCCTTGAATGAGCCAATATTATTGGTTGCTTAGAATAACTTTCTTGGTTACTTCAACCAATTTCGTTGGTCGTTAAAGAAAATATTGTTGGTGAACCTAATCAAATTTAATCACTTCTTTAATCAATTTTTTGGTTGTTAAGTTTTAAGTACCACTAGTAAAAAATATTTATGTACATTTATATAAAAAAAAAATTATTGGTTATTCCAACCATTAAAAAATAAAGTCCATGATACACAGTTGGTATCCTTAACCAAGAATGTAGTTAACAGCAACCAATAAACAGCTCAACCAACTTCGCCAACCAATGTTTTTTCTCAGTGTAGTAACGGTGTGACATTTTATACTTGTGATTGTATATTGATAAATGCTATGTATTTTGGCGACAAAAAGTGGAGGGGGGGACATGTTTTCCCCGCCCCCCCCCCCTTAAACTCGGTCCATGTATACCGGTATGCGTAGTTAATATAAAGGTTAGTTCTTGAAAAAATATTTTGGGGGTGGGAAAGCAATTGCCTGTTTTACCCTTCTGGCTACATCCTGTTTGTTACGTTGCAAAAGCTAGTCTACTTAAGAGTCAGTTAACCTTCCTATGGCCCAAAAATGAGGTCAACTGAAATTTGTTCAGTAAATTTTTAACCACGGCTTGAGTTTCTGCGAAATCTTTTAAATGAAGCTTAAAGCATCAAGCAAAAGTGTGAAAAAAATATCTCGGTTGTTTCCTTAGTTATGGCATTATATAGCTTAATCATAGTCAGACTAGAAACATTACTATCCAATGCACTTTAATACTTCTGAACTCACTGTAATTGTAGTATGTTTAGGTCATCACGATGTGACGTAACTGAACCCCCCCCATGGAAAAATCTTGCGTCCGCCACCGATCTAAAAGCAGACGCTCTATCCACTTGGCCATCCGATGTTCTTCACTGGCCATGTTGTCAATTGAAAGTTAATGCGCCCGATCTCCAGGTTATGATGCTATCATGAGAGCATCTGCGAATGAAAAAGTGCGCACTAGACGATTTTAATGGTAATGGACAAATGGGTGTAGCAAAGAAAAGTCTCGTCAGCCTTTTGTTATATTCGAAACATTAATTTGTCCCTTGCAAAGTTCTCATCAAAACTATCTTAAAATTACATCTTTTATTTTTTCACAGTGACAACGAGTATGTTCTGCCACAGTATTCGCATTGTCGTGAGACACTGAGCTGTTACCCCTGGAAAAACCTAAAACAATTTATATCCAAAGCTTAGTATAAGGGCCCTTGAAACGATCTTTTGGGGGGGGGGTCTCAAAGTCGAGCCACTACGACTCTGGTGATACTGCAGTACTGTGCTTTGTATGGGAAAAAGCAATACTTTTGTTTTTTAAAAATAGGCGTAAAATCTAATTAGAATGGCAGAACATAAAATTTTTCCCTATTTTTGTTGCAACAGTTAGATATTTTATTGTTGGGAAACAAAATAATTGCTAACATTGCCACTTAAAACTGTCAAAAGTTTGCACGTCCACTGTTTTCGTCACAAATAAACTTCTGCTATTGTTTCGCAACAACTCGCAATGTCCATCCAAAAGTCTAATTAAATTTGGAAAAAGTTAATCAGAAACTCTAATTCCAGCTTCAAAAGCACAATCAGTTTCATACTTTAACTTAGTTACTGTTGCCTTTAGTGTTGTAAAAAGTCGTGTCAATTATTGTTTTTGTCACTTCCTTACTGTAAACCAACTTCACAAAGTTAAAAAACAGAGATGTGCCAGAACAAGAATCGGCGAGTGAAAAGTACCTCATTCGACACACTGCAAGTTCAAACCCAATTACCTTAACATTATTTTAACTGAATTACTTTTTACTATTTTAAAGTATGTCAAATGTGGAAACGTTCATTTTTCTGATCACCAGTTTCTCAAAAGCTTGTTTTCGATCATAGGATACTTCTTTCTCTTCACTTTGCATTTTGATGCTAATCTTAATCAGTAGATTGAAACAACATTACCATTTAACTATGGACGGAATTCGAGCAACAAAAGCACTCTGCATCCAAATCAAATCATCATTAGATGAGAAATTTGCAAGGGACAAATTAATGTTTCGACTATAACAAACCATACCCAGTGAATAGGCTCTTTCACTGGGTATGGTTGTTTGGGGCCAGTCGCTTGCTAAAAATAGGGCACAACCGAGAAAAGAGACGAAGTCGAGATGTCCAGGTAAAACATTGCAAAAAAGAGTTTTTACAGTCTGGAATGAGTTTAGCCTGGATTGGCTGTGCCTAGCAAGGCTGACGAGACTTTTGTTATAGTCAAATCATCATTATACTCGCGGTATTATGCCGAAGCGTGTAATGAGTGGCGGGGCCCATCTCCGCGACTTAGCGCCTAGGCTACACTGCTCCGAAGAAACGTCGCAGCGGTGGCGAGCCGTTGGCGACACTGTGCCGATTTGACCGGCCCGGGGATCGAACCCAGATTTCCCGCACCGATAGCGTGCGCATAGTACTTGAGCTAACCGCCAAATTGGAACTAAACCGGCACATCCCTATAAATAACGAACGTTTCTCGTCGCAGTGTAGTTGCGTGTTAATTGAGTTAAAGTGTTACATATTTAACACAACTTCATTATGAGGTGGAGTTATTCTGTAATTAGTGTTTGTAGTGCGTTAATTTTTTCTATATTTGTTTTGAATGTCATAGCTCTTTCCATACTGTTACATTGACCATTTAAATCCAGCACTATTCTCAATGCGTTAGCTGTTTGTTTATTTCGCAAAGATTAGATGAGATTCACATCAATAAATCAAGTGGCTTTGCTGACCTGAAACACAAAAAGATCATTTGGTTGAATTTTGAAGAATAAATCGCACAATATTTGTAACTTGTTTAACTTCAGCCGAAATTGAATAAAGATGGTTTATCGGCGGTTAGCCCTAATACTGGAGGAAAGCTAAACGCCTCGAACCCGGAGCTTAAAAGTAATATTTTTAGTTTTACCCAAACCGAAGACTGTACCCCAAACCCACTGTTGGTGAGTAAACAGGATTTGTGTGAACAAGGTAGCGGGTTCGACCCCCTCCATGCCGGGTTAATTGTAACGACTGAAAGCATTACATTTGTTGGTATGAACACACAATGGTTGCGATCAGGTTCGTTGCTAATTTAAACTTCGGTTACGACGTAAAGTTATTGAGAAAGACAACTTTTCCTACGTTGTCCGAACTGATACCCCGTCAGTACTAACAGTATGACTATACGGTATACCCATCAACACCAGATTATTCTCACCCAACGCTAGGATTGGGAATTGGTTGGCTAATTCAGCTTATAAGAACTACTGTATATAAGCAATGTTAATCAGGTTCGCTCGGTAGTGTCGGAAGCGCTGATTAAATTCAGGATAGCTACTGCCCCTATCTGCTGGTTCGATTCTGATAGCAATACGGCTTCATTAGTAGCTTTATGTTGCACAAAAAAGTACGAAAATACATCAAAATAGATTCAATAGAACATATTGTAGATCAAACCAGTTGAACTGTCGTGAGGCCGGGTGAAATTTGTTTGATGCTAAACCAAGTCAAAATAAAGACTTCAAAAAATAGTAATCAGTCTCGCAACCGACACGCTACCGCTGCGTCAACGTTGTAATATTTGGGTGCTAAGTTGCAGGCACCCCCAAAATTTTTTTGTCATGTTTTAGGGAATAACACATTACATCAATGAAGAATACCTTTATTCAAAAGATCAAAAAATAGCATCCAGCATTAGCATTACAAACACAATCAAATATCAGTAGCTATACAAGGGGGCCCTATTTTGTATCAAAGAATTCAAGTGGAGACATACGTTAGCCCATTGTGCAATGTGCTGGTATATGACAGTATGCTTTGTTTTTTTTAGGCAAACCCAAACTCGAAGTGCGTATTCAGAGACGAGGATACCTCCTACGCTCCTGAAGACGATTACTTCATGTGGCGATTGCGCTTTCCGAAAAAGAAATTAAAATAGTCACTACTTCTCCCAGAATGCTTGGAATTTAGCAAAAGCCTTGTAAAACGCGTGTCGTGGTATTTGCTGCGCCCCTTTAACGTAATTCAGGGAAAAGGCAGGCTGCATTGGGTGGCGAGCAGCCCCGAGATATTAAAAAACAAGTATTTTTCAATTTGCTTTCATGTTCTTTTAATTTTTCTTATTTTACCAACACCGGCACTTCAATTCTACGCGAGTGACACTGATCCAAGCGACATCTCAACAGTGACGTACCCAGCGGAATATTTAAGGATGGGGGCAATTCACAAAGGGCAAAGATTACAAGTATTACGGTATTCTATATAAATGTTTTACGGATAAGTTACTTAGGGTACCGATAGGTCAAAAAAGTGCTTCCACGCATTCATTGACTATGCCATGGCCAGTGACGAGCACGATAAACCTTTCTGCGCTAGAGCGATAACGATAATCGATAACTTCAAAAAATCCCTGGGCGATACCGATAAATCTCAATTTTTTATAGCAATATCGGTAATCGATAAATTATCGCCGATAATTTTTCCGATAAATTTTTAATGTGTTTGACGAAGTTTTTTTTGTCAGTCAAATTGCAAAAAATTGTAGATTTTTCAAAGAGAGAAGTTCACGGACTCTGCCGTAGCATTAAACAAAAAAGAGAGATTTATTTAATAGCAACAAGACTTAATGGACACAGTGTATTCTTTCCATAGCGCCAACTCTCTAGCTTTGAAGTTTTGAACATTGTAGACGTAGAAAATCGTTTATCGCGATAATTTATCGGCGAAAGCAAGATATATTACAAAAGCGATACCGGTAATCGATAAATTAAAACTATTTTGAACGATAACGATAATCGGTAATAAATTATCGCCAACAACTAACGCCGATAAATCATCTTGATAAATGTCCATCTCTGGCCATGGCATCTTTACTCACAGTAGAATTCAATTTAACTAAATGTTTGTAAAGCTAAAGTTAAGCCAATTTACCAGTGAAAATTTTCAAGGGTAGTAAGGACATCCAAATGTTGCAAAGTCCCTCCAGTAACTTGTTTGCCGTGGTTCTGAAACAAGGTATTTTAAATACTAATAACTTAAGAATTATTTTGTAAGTGCATGTGTAACTGTATGCAACCGTGGTCTCTAACTTAATCATCTAGGTTGTTTTAATCGCATAACTCAAATATCATGAAGCATAACTCAAATATCATGAAGTGAGCAATGAGCAACTATGAAATTGTCAATACGCACCGCTGCAAGCTGTGGACTCAAGACCAAGAGCTGTGTGGTAGGCAATTCTCAATATCCGACGAATGTAATCTCGTGTGGCTTGCGGTGTCCTTACAGGCAGAAGAACTTCTATTCCACAATGATCGTTAATTCCATTGATGATTTGATATTTGAATATTCGAAATGCCCTAAAAGTTACATCAATTGTTATAAAAAATGCAACTTAAATTTACGTTGTTTTTTATTACAGCCAGCTCGTATGATACGCTAAAGTGTGCTGCACAGGTAATACTTTCACGAAAGCAGGAAACGTTGCAGCAATGGCGAGTTACCGACAGGCGTGGCGGCATTGTGTGCTAGCAATTTTGACCTCCTTCGGAGTTGGAAGTTGGTCATTTGGTTCGCACCACTCCGAGAATAAACAAAAATGAAAATGAATTTAAATGGATAAAAATAGCAGCTGTTACGTCTCCGGCCCGTTGCATGACTCTGACCGACCCACTTAATTTTTTTATACTGCAAAAGAAATGCATGTCTTAGTCTTATTATGTAGATTAATTGTGCTGTGCTTTTATTCAGAAGTTATGTTATTTTTTGGATTGTACATTAGGCACACTATGCGTATTGTGATATAGTACGTCCACTCTCTTAAAAAACACGTTTCTGGGAAGAAAACAACAAGTAGACTTTAGTTCAGTCTTTCGGTCCGGTCTTCTGTATTATTTTCCTGTCCTTATGCGGCTTCGTGAAAGAATGATAGCACAGAAAGCTATTACCATTATCAAATTTTAGAATTTCACAAGCAGTGAGCAGCGAGATTAGCAAATTTATATCTTTTATAATTTCGAAGGTGCAGGAACCATGCATTTTTTGTTTTTTAATGAACTGTGTTTCCTTTTTTAATATTAATGTACGTTTCAACGTATTACATCGTTTTATCGTTGTTACATATTTTTTGACATTGCTTTTGTTAACGCGGTTTAGTCATTTAATAAAACAAACTACTGCTAATTGCTATATTGCAGCAGGATTGTAATAACGCGAAAAGAAGAGAGATAATGAAGTAATATTAATGAGAGCAAAATTGCTTGGCATAACCAAGTAAAAAATAATTATCGGGGTACTAAATATTAATTACGCACTTGAACAAAACATTTCACTTTTAACCCCTTCAAAAACGCGTCTATAATAACCCGGCGTGTACCTAAAGAATACCTATTTACTTTAAAATTCAAACCTGCATATTTCTTGAGTGCTGTTGGCCGTCATGTACGAGTAGTAAAATTCCTTTGCTTGTCTTAAAAACGCATCGAGAGATCCACGTTCACAGAAGTTACTCTGTACTGGAGTAGGATACGAAAGATTTTGGTGAACATTTTTACAAAAATTATTAATTCCAGAATTAGGCCCCCACTCTGGGTGTATCAGCAAATGGGACAAATAATACAAAGCATTCTGCAAAAAAAAACTTTGTATTAAAACTTTTTCTTCATTTACTTTAAAATTCAAACCAATAATTTTAAAATTATGACTTTAGAAATTGGTCGGGTCAAACCAATGACTTTAACATTGGTATTCACAGCTTTCCTGCTGGACGCTCAGCATTAAAGGGATAGTGTGAAGAAGCCGGCAAGTTTAATGTGCCGTTGGGAAAGGCACTTAGAGGGATTCACCCATGTTGGTGTGGTAGACAGGTGGCTGGCATCTCCTAAGCGAGCTCGTATAGCGCATTGATCGCTTTCTTGTGATAGGAGGATAAATATGTAACAAAATACAAAAAAATACTTTTTACGTCCTTAATTGTGGACTTGCCGTGGCAAACTAGTAAAACTTATCATAAAAACCACCAACAAAATTTTGTGAAAGCTAGCGTAAGTAAAATTAATTTCATGGTTATTGTGTGTTTTTCACATTAAATTATAATTAAGCTTTACGCCAAAATGAAAAATAGAGTAAAACAAACAATTGCTTTTTGCCAGCCTTATGGAGAAAATGTTTTCTTTGAATAGATGTCAACTTCACCCACTAACTAATTATTTTACTCACTACATTCAGTAACGATATACCTGTCCATACGTTCCAGTTACGTGGGTCAAAAGCTAACGGGCTTTTTGCATTGTAATTAAATTTTTCATGTCGTGATTGAAAAAGGCGATTGTGACATCAAAGATTCAATTGCGATGCAGAAGCGCGTAGGCTTCTGACCCCTAATTCCTCACCGCCATATTGAAGCCGGGTACTTGCAATTCATCCAAGATGTTATTAACTCCTCCCATTGTGCATTGTATCAATTGATTTGCCACGCACCGTATTGCTCGGTCAATTTCATTCCTAAACAGTACGAATGGCAACACTGCAGTTCAAAGCACTCCAGGAAACACGTTTCAAACACCAAGTTTTAACTATCACGAGAGCTGGAAGAGCATTCCAAATCTGAGTGTTTTCTGCAGCTCCAGCAACCGCATTTCGTGCTTATTCGTTTTCTAGGCAACACTCAAGCTTTTATATAAAAATTGCATAAAAAACTTAATACAGAAGAAAATTATATAAAGCTGGTGCATGGTCCCACGAAAATGCGAATAACAGTTGATCAATGCTCACGCAAAAAGCTGAGGAGTTAAGACTTGCTACTAGTGTTAAGTTTTGCGCATGAGAAAAAGCTGGTACTGTGCGCTGCCAAAAAGAAATCTAGAGAACTACCTTTTTTTAAAGAGATGGTTTGACGATCAAAAATGGTTTATTAACTATTTTTGAAGCAGTGATGATGTTACGTGTTTCCGGGGCATTTTTTCTGGAATTTATCACAAAGCACAGTTTTGACGTTAAGACAATGTTGCAGCGTTAAAAAACACTGCCTAGCGACGGTTGTTTTCACAACAAATTTGAATTAATTTTTTTAAAGATTTGTTTAAGTCCTTATGAAAACTTGTAACATTAAAAACACACACTGGATCCCCAAGAAAAATTTGTTTGTCGACTATGTCAGAACAGAACATGGTTCATCTATGAAATTCGGAGACTATTTGATACTCGCTGGACTCTAAATAAAAAAAAAGTTGTAGGCCTACCTCTACAATGATTGCCTGAAGCAAAGCAGTTCAAACTGCTTTTCAAGCCATATTTTGATAAAATGGTGGCCCACTTTGTTTAAAGTGATTTTGTTATGATTTGAAGGCTAAACGATTAATGTATTTACATGCAAGTCTTCGGTCCCGTGTAGTTGCTGGGGGTTGCAAAGATATATTCACAACGGAATACCGCTTGGACAGTTTGTCGCACTGTGCAGGAAGGCAGAAAATTTTCATCGCGAAAGAACACGCGCTCTTCCTCATAAGTCGCATTTCCTGCAATCAAATCTTGAATAGACTAAAAAAATTTCGCACAATTTAGACTACCAGTCAGAAAATTTTCGACCATAATCGTTGAAACTTCACAGCAAACACAATTTTACCAACATTTTTTTCTAAAACTTGCCGAAAAATGCAGTGAATGTTTATTGAGTGCTATACTTCAAATCAATTCTTCATTATACTCGCTATATTACGCCGAAGCGTGTAACGAGTTGCGGGGCCCATCTCCGCGGCTTAGCGCCTGGGCTGCACAGCTCCGAAGAAACGTCGCAACGGTGGCGAGTCGTTGGCGACACTGTGACGATTTGACCGGCCTGGAAATCGAACCCCAGACCTCCCGCGCCGATAGCGTGCGTAAACCAAATATTACGTTGTTGAATACAAAAGTAGGTTTTGCACTGTTGTGAAAAATTCTGTATTGTGTTCTGTGGCTTTAAAAAGTACACTTAGTCTACACAGAGCTAATAAAACAAAAATGCAAACAATAATAAGCAGTCAGGACTTTCGAAAAAAATGTAAACGCGTTGGCTAGTGTACACCTTATTATACAGTGCATTACAAGTCAAAGTGAGGCTCAGTCTCCTCTGGCAGAGTACTTGATAACCGTCGCTGGCTAGAGCTTGTATTTAAATAAAATCACTATAAAAACACACAGCCTGTTTCGCCGTAGTCGTCTCCTCTGGTGGTGCAATGCCAATTTATTCAAACGATCAAATATATTTTATTCAAATAGGCTGTGTAGAATACAACACAGTTATTACGCTTGCATTGTCAGGTGATGTATGGCATGTTTTCTAGCGGATGTCACTGCAATTGCTTGAAGTAAGTTAAAGCGCGGCTAAAGATTGTTTGCGAGTCGTAATATTGCTAAATGAAATCCAAAAGCTTATGAAAAAATGTTTTGGATTTTTGAAATTTAATCCTTATTAAGGCAATGTCAAGCAGCAAAACCTAATTTTTAACGTTACGTAATGGCACAACCAACACGAAACAAACAATTACGATTTGTGATAGCTTTTACACGTACCTGTATGTGTTACTGTTTTTGTATACACTTCGATAACAGACCACATTTAAATATTTAAGCTTCGCAATAAACAACCGTTCTTGTTACTTTGCAATAATTACATTATTACGTCGTAATTACGACATTTTGGTGAAAGTAAGTAGTTACGTATTAATTTTTGTTGCACGCTTGCATACCTCCATCGATGGACATTGTTTTATTCACAATAATAGGGTTTTCTAAAAAAAATTGGTTAATAAAACTTATTCACAAAGAAAATTAAACGCAAAATTACCTAAACCAGTTGAAACTTGATTCGATTGATCAGAAAGATCATATTCTGTAAAAAAAAGTTTTTGAGATTTGCACATAGTGAAAATGAATTGAACTTCTAACAATTTTTCCATATGTTACCACGTATAGCCACCACTAGCCAGGAGTACTCATACGTTTTGCATAAAACAACTTATGTTCTTTAGCTTCTTGGGAAAATTAGTTTTTCACCTACACACTCATCAAAACGAAGTCACTCCAACTTACAGTTTGTTAGTTAACCTATATTTTCCTTTAACGGCTACTGTAGAATAAAACTCAAAACCTAGGGAAAAGAAAAAATCAAATCATGCAAAACTTACCTTGAAAGGTCGCTTCGAAGCCTTCTTGAGTCACCGAACTATCAGAATAAAATCTTAATGCAATTGAAGAAGTTGCTGAAATATATTGCTGAGTGGTTGAAGATGAAAGGCGACCGCGAAGTGATTCAACTTCTACATTGTTTTCATAAAACTGCATCATGAAGAAGGTAAATGCTAAGTTTGTTTTACGCATTCACTTCTCTAGATACAAATAAACTTACACAGCACTTCACAGCAAGGGAACTTGCATCTGACTTGATATTCAAATCATTAGCAATGCATAAGTTGAGTGAGGAAATCATGGAACGACCCAACGTTCAGCGTTTAAGACAAACGTAGTGATGCTGAAGTCAAATCAGAAAATATATCTTACGCAACATTAACTGCAGTAGTCTTTATTTGATATTTTTATTTCGTAAATGTGACAATTTTGCAACAAACACTGAAAGAAGTTAATTGACTAAACAGATTTTGTTTTAGCCTAATGACGCTTTGCACCAAGCGGTATCGCATTTAGGGGAAGGTGGCGTCAAGTTCCCCACCATCTTTTAAGCTTGACAAAAAAAAAAATACGCCTCTTTCTACGAGCGTACTCATTAGAATTCCAAACCTTTTTTTCTCATCTCTTACTTTCAGGTGATCGCAACAAGATTCAGTTCGGAATGTGAGAAAGTTAATTTGAATTCTGTTTCCAGGATTACTTGCAGTGATCGTCCATTCGCATTCCGCAGAGTTGGGGTAGTGATTTGGCCATTGAGGAGATCTCAGATATTGGGGAGCGGATAAGGCCATCTTGGTAAATCCGCACGGAGCTAAAATATTTGAGTAATTACTAACATTTCCAGTGAAAATAAACAAACTTGCATTCTATCTCACCAACTGATGTACGCGTGGTTTCACTCACAGTCGTCGTTTCAACGTAACTGCTGATTTCTAAAACAAAAATTGGATATGTTTGTAAATATTAAATACAACTTGTACATTGAAGTTCCGACAACATAGATTCAACTGTCATCATCAGCAGTGTAAGCTCGAACTAACCTGAACAAAATTTACAGTTTTGGAAAAAACAAACACTTGCAATTGTTTTCAAAAGATATTATGGAGTAGGAGTGTAGGATAAGTTACTTTGCCCATCAATTCTTTATCAAACTAGTCGTAGATAGAAAACCTAAGTGTAGCAAATTTGTATTTTTTGCAAAAAACTTGCTTCTGATTTTTAACAAAATTACAACCAAGAGTGGCAATTGTTTCCATTTTGACACCTCCCTTCACCATCTTCTGCCGTTTTATCCCAGATCTTTCAATTTCTCTCAATGCGTTGCTTGCCCTTAGTAAGAGCAAAATTTTCTGGCCGAAAAAAGGCCAAGGCCAATCACTAGTATTTCAAACTTTTTTTCCATAATTGCAAAATCTTGCTGGAAGGTTGTTTGCAAAATCTTGACTAATTTACTGTGCTGTGAAACAAAGGCCATTAATGGTACAATTAATGTAGAGTTATAAATCTATGGAGGCAAAGAAAGTTGGATGTATTTATGTTCATTTTCAAGAGACCTATATCCATTAGGCCAGCCTGGTATTTTTGTCTAAAACTAAAGAACGAATTTCGGCATGGCTTAGCAAGTTGGCTGGAGTCATTCTTTTACATGAGCTTGATGCGTACCACGTTGTCGAGATATTCATTGAACAACTTCTTTCTTAGCGAATCTTGCGAAGGGTTAACGAGACTCGAGCCTCCTCCCTTAGATTTTTAGTAATGTACTGTATATTAATACTGTACATTAGTAATATTGCTACTTCCAGACGCACGCAACTGATGCAAGATAAGCATTTTTTGACTTTTAGTCCCCTCTTCTGGAACGGTTCTGGAACTACTATTGCTCTTCGAAATCAAATCCTTTCATTGCGCAAGAAGCTTTTACATTGTGTAAGCTAGAATTGTTTCTGGATCTTCGAACAGCGGAGTTTTGAAAAACGTTGCCCAGTGTTTTTATCAATGCATCTTTCCAATAACTTTATCTTTCACAAAATAAATCCAACTTTTGTTTGCGTTTATTCAGCAGAAATGCCAATCGAAATTTTATACCTATATTGTATTTACTTAATAGGCAGATGTATTAATTGCTTTCTTTTCCATTTTAGTCATGGAAAATTAACTCGGCGCCACGCATATAGGACAAAGCCAGACTTGTGTTTTCCTTGTTGATTGATATTGTGGAGGATATTGCGGATTTCTTGCTAAAAATCCGGCAAGCAGAGTTAAGAAGCAATGAGATCATTTTTAAGTTATAGGGAACAAAACAATTATCAGATTGAGAGAGATTACGAAATGAGCTTGCGCTCTTCGAGTCAGAAGCAGTCATGCATAGGTTTCAATATACTGCTATGTATTTGTCAAATACGTCAAAAGCTCCAGTTGTGAATCGATCTATAGCCTGCACGAGGTACCGCTTGTTAAATACTGTAATATCTTATTTCTATATAGAGATAAGCATCATAAAGGATCTTGTGGAAATTCAAGTTTGGAAAAGAGTTGGAACCAATGACCTTTCGATCATAAACGCCGTAAAAGTAAACTCCAATATACGTCACTCACACGTTTACGACAACAAATCACCCACTAAAGTTTTGTTCATCATTCTGAATTGTCTCTTGAAGAAAAATTGCATTACCAATTTATTTGAACAAACTGGTGCTTTTTCCCACTCGAAAATCGATGTCACTTCATCCATTTTAGTTTTCTTTTGCCTTAAATGTCTCAGCTCCATAAAGAGATGGACTGTAGCAGGTAATCATTTTGCTACATTTTCAATGTCTCCTAACGTTTAGCGTCTTTCTGCCCACATATTTCAAAAATATTCTGCCCACATATTTCAAAACAGTTACAAAAAACTAAAAATGTTTGCTGTCTATTGTTGCTTTTGATTTAACACTTACGCTTGTAGCGTAGGTCAAAGCCTCTTCTAGTAAGTGAGCCATCAGAATGGAAAACCAACTCAATTATTCCACCCACGGATACAAACGGATTCGGATTGGATATTTCTCCTTTCATATTACGCTTTAGAACCCCATTTTCTTTTATCTAAGTGAAAAAAGGACTTTCAGTGGCTGGCTATGTAACGCTGATAATTTTTAATCCAAATCGCAGGGTCGTGCAAGCAGTAGAACTGCAGGTTAGCAGAGTATGCTAACGCATAGCTTTAGACTATGAACCAAATTTTGCCCAAATTGTACAATAAATTCGACTTTGTGAACGTGACAGTTTACACATTAATATTTAAAACCCACAATAAAAAAGGTTTAAAATGAAAATGATACCGTGTCTAGTAAATGCTCTGTTAAAAAATCTACCGAAAACAGCTATGCCACTGTTTTGTTTTTAGTATCAACACAATAATGCCTACCTGCAAGTAATCACAGCATTCTTCCGTACTGAAGGCTACAAAGTCAATACGAATTCGTTGGCCTGGCTCACTGATAGTCAGATGCCATTCACAGTTTTGGTTGCTCTCGTAATTATTTTCACCATACGGGTTTGGAAAAGATAATGTCTGACTTTCATTTGTTGCTGGCTTTGGACTTCCGCATGGGCCTAAAACAAAATTAAATTGAAATCGTCACTTTTATGCTACAAACTTCTAAATGTTTGAATCAAAATCACTAAAAACGCTTGAGCTCTAATCGGGCACAGTTAAAAGATCTGATGACAAGTGGAATTTGCACCCAAACATGCATCAACTAGTGACATGTTACCGACCATCTGCATCGCCGAAGCAAATTTGTCTGCTAATTGTGGTAAAGTACATATACAGGAACATTAAAACTTATGTTGTTTTCTCACAAACATGATGGAAAAAGGTTAATGAAATATATGTTTCAAAAAATAAAAGAAACAAAAAGATGAAACGAAATTTAGATCAAGCTCACAACACCATCACGTGTCTCGAAAACGAATTTTAATTCAGACAGATTTTTTCTATGAGAGCATAGTCATTAATCATGCCTCTACCAATCAAACGTATTTTGATGAATCAAATGCAAGTTCAAGGTTACGTTTAAGTGAATACTTTGTAGTTCAATCTTTTTGTTTTTACAGCAAATCCCACAGAGTGGAATGCACCAACGCGAGTTAACTTTAGATTTAGAGCTAATCGTGAGTTACCTAACGCTAGACTAACTTAACTGTCGAGTTAAAGTTAATTCGCATGCACCAACTCGATTTATCTATAGATTAGCTAATCCTCAGATTAAATGCCAAGCAATTATTAAAGGGAAACGTTCCGCTTATTTGTAGAGTTTTTTTGCTTCGCTTCTTTGTGCACGAGGAAACAGGGTAGTTTAGTAGTTTTTTTATGCTAGCTATTTATTTTATTGTTTGAGTTGCTTTTATTTCTATTTTTTTGGTGTGGGGTTGTTACAGGTAATCTTTTTATATTTTATGTGTGCGTTTGCATCAACTGACTTCGTTTGTTGGGACAACTGAATGATTTTTCATTGCACCAAAAAGCACTTGGTTGTGCTTTTTGAAATAAATTGAATTGAGTTGAGACATAAGGATTGAACACGCGGAACTTTTGGTTTGCAGCGGGAGCTTCAGTTGGTCAAGTTGTTTGCGTTTGCTGTTTTTTACAACTTTCTTACTTTCCAGTTGCTGCATAAATGCTGAATAGTTTACATTTCTATTAGATATAATGCACTGTGCGTTGATGTGCAAAGGTATCAGCCATGTAAACCTTAGCAGGATAACAGAGTACCGGTATCACTTCAGCTCAGTCAATTCATTTATTAAGTGGCGACATATCAAATACAACAAACTGTTTATGTGAACGATTTGTAAAGTTTGTCGGTTTGTATTGTATTAGAATTTGTATTCTGTGTTAGTTGGTTAGATACGGTAAGACTGCTGGTGATTTTGAACCTGAAAAAATAGTATTGTTGTGAATAAGCCAATTAACCAACCACTGGAGTTTACCGACTTGGCCCAAAATTGAAAAAAACGTTAACAGTTTTTCTTCAGCTACCAAACTGCGTACTAGCCACCAACAAAAAGCCGTTCGGTCTAGCAATTGTGCATATTAGAAGCTAGCAGACTAGTCTAGCAAAAATTAACTCGAGTTTAATCCACCAATGTTGGAGGATCAACTTTTTAGTAATTTTAACAGATTTAATCTTGAGACTAAATTTAATCCATGTTGGCGCATAGCCTACCAATTTTGCTTTCACTCTACTTCAATCTGGAGATAAACTTAACTCGAAGATAATCCGCGTTGGTGCATTCAACCCTAATACTTTTAAATTATTACTTTCCAATCGATATTCTTAGTCGGGCTTAAATTCAGCAATTTGTCATTGTACCTGACATAATAGGCCTACTACCTGATGAGGTTGGTGCAGTTGCTGCAAATGTTGCTGCACCAGTTTGTGATGAATCTGTCTCTATGGCTGCCAGTTCTGTTGTAAAAAAAGTAAGATTAATCATTACAGATTTACAACTGCGACGGACACAACACGAGTCAAAGCTAAGTGGTCGAGACAGTAAGTACAACCAGCATTTACATAGAGATAGTGTTTTTCGATGAGTTATAGCATAGCTGCGTGTAAAGTTTTTTAGTTATATTAACGATGTAATCGACAGACATTATTTGAAGAATCATAGGCCTATTCCTCAATGGGACGTAGCATCGTACATGCCTACCCAAGAAGAACGTATGCGTACTTTATATCCTAATTATCTAAGTTAGGGGTCACTTTCAAAAAAACAAATTTATAATCAAGAGCATGATGTGTTTTCAAAAATCACAATTTCAAACCAGAGCTGAAGAGCCAGAACTCGATGTCTCAGAGCCATGCTTTCTTGATGGAGGTGGAGCTTTCATTTGCATTTAAGGTGGAAATGAAACAACAAGGGAAACAGCAATCCTCAGCTCCAAATCGTTGAAAAATTTTACCAAAAGAAGCCAGCAAACTTTTGGCTCTAAACCTGCAACACTTAATTTTTCGTCTCAATAAAGAGAATTGGGGAGCTGGAACTCAACTCAAAGCCCAGAACCAAGCAAATGGAGTTGGAGCCGTAGCTGCAGCCTACTTTTCATCTGCGTTGGAGATGGAGCTGAAGCCAGACCGTTACTATAATGTCTCCTCAGCCCTGTTTAACACTATTCATTGAAGGAAATAACAGAGAAGCGAAACAGTAAGTGTAACTCGTTCTCCAAATGAAAGTTTTAGTACTCACGTTTGAAGCGAAGCCTAAAACCTTTCCTAGTAATTGATGCATCAGAATGGAAGACTAATTGGACAGATCCGCCCACCGATTCATACGGATTAAACTCCGTTATTGCTCCTTTCATTTTCCGTATTTTTACACCGTTTTCTTTTATCTGTTACAACAAAAGTACACCATATGCTTGCACAGCATGTCGAGTGTTAATGATCAAACCAATTAAAACAAATTAAAGCAGATTTAACTGTAAACAAATTGCCCATATTTAATTAAATATGATGTTATTCTGATTATTACCTTGAAGAACGAAACTGTTTCTAACGCTGATAAATGAATGTTCAAATGATAACTGGACGGATAGAGATCCGCCCTGCTCTTGGAAACGTGACACTGCATGATTATGATTTATGCTAGCAACTTTTTATTAAGTTTAATGAAATGAAACTACGATAAAAAAAGAGCAAAGTCACTTTTTATATGAAACCTATTTTTGATGTACAACAATAATTGAATGCTAGGATAATATCCTATAGCTTTTTCATATTTGCGATAAATTTTAATTTTTTTGTTGTTAAATCGAAAGAGCTTGTTTTGAAATTTGAAAGAATTTTTCATTTTCTAATTTATTGAAAGTTGCAAATGACAACTTGATGTTTCGAATCTAAGAAAAGTCTCGTCAGCCTTGCTATGCACAGCTAATCTCTGCACATTGTATCCTCTTGCTGAATCCTGAAACTAGGAATTTGGATAGGGTTTCGGCATTTTTTCAGCCTTTTTTAACTTAAACAAGAATAATGGTTGAACCAGTTGAATTAAGCCAGCGGTCGGCGATTTTTACCATCGAAAAAGCCATTGAATCCGGTTTCCACAAAAAAAAACTTAGCGAGAGCCGTAAATACTTTTTGACATCAAAAATGGACAAAAGACGCATTTGTCCGAAAAAAAAGGTGCATACGCTTATCAGGGATTTGACTAACTACCCTTTTGAAGATTGGCTGCAAAGAAAATTCGGTATATTGCTTTTTTGGCCTACCATTACACTTTGTATAAACAACTATAATGTGATGCTTATGAAATCCATGAAGGGCTACAGAGAAAATTAAATTTTCAAAATTATATTAAAAAAATTCTGTGAGTCGCGGTGGAAGGAAGAAAGAGCCGCAGGTTGTCGACTCTTGAACTAAGCAATCGGTTTCAGTCTTCTTTATTTTAGTGGGACCCTTGTGACATCATAATCCATACCTGTATTATTCCCTTGATTTTTTATTTTACACGTTTTACCTAGGGATGAATAAAAAAAAGCCTAATTTAGGTAAATTATTATCATAACTTATTTTCTTTTTACGACGTCAGCATCAAATTGGTAATTTTTGTTGAAAAAGTTATAACATTGTAGTGGTGAATTTGAAAGAATATAAAGTATAATTAATTGACTTAAAAATCTTACTCACAAAATAATAATTAAAACTAATAAAAATTGGAATTTTTAAGTTGGTTAAGAAAATAAAGATAGCATCTTTTTTCGAAGCATAAAATGTGAGTACATACTGGTAGTACTTTGATAAAATAATTAGCAACCTTTGAGTTCCTTAACTTTTTTTGTACTCGAACTTAAAACTCTGATGCGTTAACTTGTCAATTGAAAAATGAAACACATTGTGGTGGTGTGTGTAGTAAAACAGATGAGATGAAATAATGGCCAATTGAATAGAACATCTATCTGGTTCTGGATCGGTGGACTAGAGAATCGATTTCAATTAGGGTCAAATCGAAGGTTCAAAAATAATTCTTCAGATCTTTTGTGCTTGACATCATACATCAAAGCACAATAACAGGGATAAAGTGGAAAAACAGCCTGTAATCTGCTTATTGGGCTGTTCGGAAATGTACTTAACGGGATTTCTCCATCTCGGAGTGTTAAACAGCAGATGGTAATTAATTGACATTTCCAAGAGGATAAATGTTAGTGACTCACCATCCCTGCAGCATCCTTTACGTCCGTAGTCCGTATCGGTGTTGCCTTGGTGCTATACCGGTGTGTTATGAAGATAAGCACTGCTAATTCGTCACATGCATCAGCTTATCATAAAGGCCAAAGAAAAAAGAATAGAAACAAAAACAAAAGGAATGATTTTTGCTTTTGACTATGAACTGGTTCATGTTTAGAAACATCAGGTATAACCAAGAAAAATAGCTGAGGTTGAAATCATTGAACTAAAGATTCAAAAGTGCAACGAGGGGGACTACAAATAGAGCCTGAGCTTGTCGAGTCAGCATTCACCCAAAAAGTGTGTCAAATGCAATTAGCTACAGCCGTGAATCGAACTCTTCAAAAAAGATTTGTAACCTACGCCCGATGCTGATAGGCCATGTCTCTAATTAAAACAAAGTCGGGCTAAAGGGAACTTCAGCTAGTATAGTCACCTGCAAGTGGTCACAGCATGTTTCCGTGTCGAAAGCTACAAAATCGATACGAATTCGTCGACCTGGTTCACTGACAGTCAGATGCCACAAGCAATCCTGGTTGCTGCTATAATCGTTCTCACCATAAGGGTTGGGAAAATTCAAAAACTGACTTTGATTTGTTGCTGGATTAGGATTACTTCCACAAGGATCTGAAGCAAAAGTTAAATTTTATAATGGACAGCAAAAGATCGACAATTAGCAAGCGCTAACACCATAAACGGCATCTAGTATGAATAAATTCTGCAAGACAAACAAAAGTTGAAAATGATTTGTTTGCTAATGCAAAAAAAAATTAAATTTCAGCCTCTACACAAAAATTAATTTTCCAGTTTATTTAATGAAGCAACCTCGTGTAAATATCTCTGCTAATCTAAGGCAATAATATATGGTGTTAATTGAAAAGTTAATTCATTTTTCAATACCGGTAAATGCTAAACGTAATTTTTAAACAGCAGAGGCAGTTAAATATTTTACAAACTGCACACAATCTACATTTTGAGCCTATTTGAGCTGTGCCTAAATGTCAGTTCGTTAAAAAAGCACACAAAGACCCTGAAACCCACATCTAAAAATGCAAAAAGTGATAAATATTACTATACGCTACCTGGTGCAACTGTAGTAGCTGGTGAAGTTGTTGGTTCAACTGCTGTAGCACTCACTTCTATAACATTAAAGTGCGATATAACAAATCGGCACTCGCACATAAATGGTTCGTTAAATCAAATAGCTTACTTTATTCTCACTTTATTACGAAAAGATATTAAGCAATAGAGACTTTTACCGAAGTCTTTCCAGTGTAGCTATAATGCTATGACAGTGATTCAAGCTTATACATCAATATAAGGGATTCCAATTATCGGTTTGAACTTGAATCTAACCCACCAAGATCTTAGCCTAAATCAAACGTAATCAGAAAACTCTGATTACAAGTGAGATAAGAACATTGCTTAATCTCAAAAATGATTATCACTTGTCACGGTCATAACAGCTGCTTTTGTCACGGTCGTAAGAGCTTAATTGGCTGGCTGCGTGGCTGCTTATAGTGGGATGCAGGAACGTATTTAGAGGGGAAGAGGCATTGCGCGATGCCTTTCCATTTATTTTGCCTTTCAGGCAGTCTATGCTTTCAGTAAAAAAGAGCAAATGTCGCTAAGTGGCTAAAATATGCCAGATTCTTTTGATGGCTTTTATAGTTTATGCGGTATGCCTCCCCTTTCAAAATTTCTCGCTACGCCACTGGTGGGATGATGAATTAATTTTAACATACACGAGAAATTCGGTTTCTCCGGTATCAGACTAGGCCGAGTAAAGATCGCAGCAATCATTGTGATGGAGACACGTCACTAGACGATGAAGGCCTGGGGTTCTTGTAATCATATTTTTCTGATTACGTATGATTTAGGCTAAGATCTTGGTGGACTAGCAGTGGCGATTATAAAAGGAGTCATGGACCCCCATATTTTTGCCTGGCCCCAGGTTGGCACCCCCGTTTTAACGAGCTCATATAGCCTAGGACATGGTATGAAATTATACTAATCGATTGCTCAACCTCAGAGTTAGACACTCGTTGTCTTTGCTTTTTAGTTTACAAGGCTATGTGAAACTTGCATAGTTTGCTTTGGTGTTTGTTTTCGCTTTTCAATAAACTAGTGCTTTTATTGCATCACACAGTTTCGTCTAAATCGTAAAATCGTTATCAGAAGCGGTTAAAGCATAAAGCAGCCAGTGCAGATTGAAGAAGCTGTTACGAATAGGTGAAGAGGAATAAAGAATTAAATACCGGTAGATCAAAATTTTACGTATCATGTCTTTGATAGTCGCTAATCGAAATAAGAGTGTCGTTTCGAATTTTTTGTAGCCTACTTAGTCATGAAACGGTATTTTTTATATTTTTTTGTAGAAGGCTAATCAGCAAGCTCTAAAAAGCAAACACAGCAATATACATTGTGGCAGCATTGGCAGGCGTAATAATGGCATTATTAGTAGCAACAACAGCCAGTGCTTAGTAAACTTGGCTTTAAAGCGGTGTCGTCAGCGACATGGCCTAGCTGTGTCAGCGGCATGGCCTAGCGGTACAGCGCGCAGGTAACAAACCCTACGTGACGGATTCGATTCGCGGCTGGAACCGATCGCGTTTGAAATATACATCGGGTGGCTGCTGACTCGAAGAGCGCAAGCTCACATCGCAGTCTCCCTCAATTACTGTTGAATTTTGCGTTCAATAAAATTTGAAAATAACCTCAGTTATGTATTTTTTAATGCGTCATTCGTTGATGGCTAAGGAGTTTGGAGCGCGAGAACTTGGTTGAGGGAGGACTGGTTCTATAGGCAACACAGTGTTGCCTTGTTTTATCATCGCTTTTGAAATTACAAAATCATTCAGTTGTGAAGCAGTCGACCTTCCTTGCCTGACCATTATTCAGCCTGCGGTTGTTAGACGACTGATATAAAGAGCGAAAATTACAATATGTTTATCATGAAGGCGTGATAACCGTAGGATTAAGTTACACTAAATAATAAAAGGCCATCAGGCTGAATGGTTGGTTGAGCGCTAAAAACTATCGATTCGTAAGTTTCGTATTATTTTTTATCTTCAGTTATTGTTTGTGTATTTACCTTTCACTTCTTTACTATATTTTTTTTCTATTATGTTTTTTGATGTGGAGGGATATCAAGTGGTGTAGTGGACCTGTTCCTCTTCTGTTCTACGGTTTAGGTTTGAGCTAAGTATTGATGTTTATTTTCGTCCAAGTCTAGTAGTTACGCGTTTGATCCCGAAGCTCTTTTTGCATGCCTATAATCAGACTGGACCACCACGAGAGGTAGAGCGTAGGGATTCATTAACTGTTAGCACTTAAAGACAGAGAACTTACGTTAAGTGCTTTTTCCAAGGGTGTTATAACAAGCAAACTTGCCGACTTGTTGTCAATACTATTCCTTTAATGTCGAAGTCGAACGTACACCAGGAAAACTGTAAATACTAATTTTTAGGCTAGGCAATCAGTTTGAATCGTCTCGGAGTCAGACCTTGAGTCTACCGCTCCAGAAACAAACGCTCAGACCATTTTACCATCTTAGTGTATGTTGTAGTGAATGTCAATGTTAAATGTATATAATGTGTCATATTGCAATATGCTTACTTTTTAAGTTTGGTTGCAAATCTCTTTGAACTTACTCTTTTTCTCTCAAACAAAGTTTTCAGTGGCACCACCTCAATCTATCTTGGCCCCAAAGTGGTCCCCCACTTTTTGGGTGCTAGAATCGCCACTGTGGACTAGTTTCAAGTTCGATACATTAATCAAAAAGACTTATTACGAAAAGCAAGTAATTAATTTTAGTTACTACAACACTGATACCCTAAGTTTGCTAGACAGTAATGCGGCGGTTGAAAAAGCACTTTTGCCACAGTTTTGACTCATCGCTCTGCACTTACGTCTATAGCGTAGGCTGAAGCCTTTTTTGAATATACTTCCATCGGAATGAAATACTAAAACAATTGATCCATTAGTAGATACATACGGATCAATATAGTCTAATTCTCCACGTATTTTACGCATTTCTATTCCGTTTTCCAGGATCTGTTTCAAAAACAAGATCTGTTAATACAAAGCGAGAGCTTTTCTCGAGCTGTCCGCAGGAACATAATATATGCCAAGCAGGAGACGTACTGTAGAACATCGTAGCCTTCAAAACAAATAAAAGTAGGCTACTAATATTAGCGCAAGTTTAAGAATGTGTTATAACGAATTTTAATGAAGTTCAGGGCAGACATTAATAATAAAATTGCCCTTCTTTTCTAGTCATTTCAGGTTCAAGCTTAAAGACGTGCAAGCTTAAGGTTGCTTGACCACTAATCAGAATTCAGAAACCCGATTTAATTGCCAACTGGATAGAACCTCTGCCCCTGGAGCAGCAGACCCAGGTTTGATTTCGAGTTGGGTCAAACCATTGACTTTAAAATTGGTGTTCATAGCCTCTCTGCTTGCCGTTCAACATTAAAAAGATAATGAGGAAAACAAGTCAGCAAGTTCGCTTGTGTCGTTGAGATAGGGACTTGAAGGGATTTCCCCATATTCGAGTGGTAGACACATGGCTGGCGATTTCTTGGCGAGCTCGTTACACAACATCCGTAGACCCCTCGCATAAAAGAAAAATAAATTTTCAGCGGGACCATACAATCTACCTGCCGTGGTGGCCCAGTCTAACGAAAGACTTGCAAGTAGATCGTGTAGGCTACTCACTTTGTATATCTCAAGCGAAAAAAGAAACAGGATTCAAAACACAAAACTAGCAAGAACAAATTTTTTCAATTAAAACTGGTTGTAGAGAACACTGCAATTCAAAGATGGAATCGGTCAGGATTTTCTCGACCCGACCAGACCGGTAAAATTCAAAATCTACGCCGTTTGACCGGTCACTGACCGGCCGGCCCGGTCGACCGTCTTTTTTTTTTTCACTGAAGGTTTACGTTCAGTGTTTAATAAACCTAATGACAAACTGTAGTTTGCACTAACTTTGTCACTAGATGTATTGAACACGCAAAATTTCATCCAACAAAAAAGTATTTGAATGAAAGGAAACCGTAAACAAACTTTTGTTTTCAGAAGGTGTGATTTGTTAATGCCGTTGTTCATAAACTATTTAAAAAACACATATCGGTATGTATATTTCAGTTGGTGTTGAGGTGTATATTAGTTGCGAAAAAGGAGAATTTGACCAGTTTTTTAACCGGCTTGACTGGCCGGTCGAGGAATCTCGACTCGACTGGTTTCCATCTCCGCTGCATTTCATTAGTTAGTTTCAATTTTCGGATAAATTATAATGAATGAAGTGTTTATAGTTGTCAGCAGACCTACCATAACACAAAATGTAACATCTCGTTGCCATATTTGCAGTTCCTTGAATGAAATGCAGAGCTGGGCACTCGGTACTTTTAAAGCAACGACGGTATCGATACCGATATTTTGCAAAACAAGTAACGACGGTACCGGTACCGATAACGATACATTTTTTAAAAAGTAACGACGATGACGATATGCGGTATCGATTTTCGATACTTTTTAAACGAAAAAGTTTTCTTGCTTTTTTTTTAACAAAGTTATGACTTATACATAGTCCATAACCTAGAACGCACCGGTAGTGAGTACATTCCATCTAAAGACGCCATGATTGATTGTTCATGAAACACATAGCGAAAATGTAGTCTTTTAGAGGTTTAATTTTAAAGTTTAAATAGTCTGACAGATATTTTTATGATTTCTATCGAAGTCTTCTCTATCACCGTTGCTGCGAAGGTGGTATATCACAATATTCAAGCTTTGCTGCAAGGCCGTTAAATGTTTCAACAAATTTTGAATAATTTACTTGTGAAGAGGCGCGTAACCAGAAATTCTTCGGAGGGGCTATCGCTGCCGAAGTAAGTAAAAACCAATTTTTTTAGAAATCAATGTTTTTGAACACTTGCAGTAGAATCATTATAAATTTTGTACCGCGGTACAGCCCAACTCTGATAAAATGTACCACCTTTTACTTATTCCGAACAAAAAAAAAAAAAACAATTAAATAAATAACTTACAGTTACTTCCGTGAAACAAACTTTGGTTTTTACCTTTAAGTAATCGCAGCAATATTCCGTAGCAAAGGCATCAAAGTCAACACGAATCCGTAGGCTAGGTTCACTGACGGTGAGCGTCCATTGACAATCAATGTATCTCCCGTAATCTTTCTCACCATATGGGACAGGATAAGTCAAGGGTTGGCTTTCATTTGTGGCTGAGTAATAACTGTTTTCGCATTGTTCTAAATAACATTTACGTTCATCATGCGAATACGGCTTATTTGTATTTACACACTCAGAAATTGATCAAGAGATTTGAAACATCTAGTGGATGTCCAGCTTTACAATTACCCCGTTCGTATCCGTTTTTGGTGGGCGAAAAGGATGGGTTCAAACAACCACATTTTTTAAATTTCACGTGAGGAATAGCACTGAACTAGCTGTTTTCGCATTAGGCTACAAGAAAGCTTCTATCATAATTTTTTTAAGCAAGTAATCATTGGAAAGGGCAGAATCTGCTAAATATTGAGGGTTTTTTATTGACGAAAAATTGACTTGGTCTGTTCATACCGATCATTCGTCGTTACAGCTAGCAAGACTCACTGGTATTTTTTATTGTTTGCGTAAACATGTGTCTAGAGAAATGCATATCCAATTACATTATAGTCTCGTTTACAGCAGAATTCTACTCCGTATCATTGTTTGGGGCTGTGCTGCAAAAAAGTATTTGGCAAAAGTGAAAATAAGATTAAACAACATATTAAGAGCAATTACTTCAAAAAGTTTTTTCTGTTCTGTGACTGAACTATATAAAAATCCCAACTGTTTAAGACTAGAAGAAATCTACAAGCTTGAAGTCACTAAATTTATGCATTAAATAGGCTAAACCATAACAAATTACCAACTTTATTGGTTGATCTTTTTACTAAAGTAAATAAAGTACATCATCATGATACAAGACGTACAAAAAATTTCAACTTTTTTCTACCTCAGGTTAGTAAAAAATCTCGCAAAAAAACTTATCTTTTAGGGGCTCTAATTTATGGAGAGCAACTAATTCGAAATTAAAGGAACTTCACTGGCTCTTTCAAAAAAAAAAAAAGAATGCAAACAACATTTGCTTAATCTATATTAAAAAATTTATTAGTGATTTCGTGTGAACGGATCAAGTTAAGTCAATAAGGAGCGCTTTGTCTGGATTGGATTTCAAAACATCATTGTCACATCTTCTATTTTCGATTTTTTTTTTATATGTGTTACTTCACTGCCGGGTGTCCAAACAAATTTTCTTTTTTTTCTCTCAACCTTTTTAATAAGTGTGCATATTAATACCGTTTCTACCCTTCTGGTAGTTAATTTGAATTAACTGTTATTCTTTTTATTTTGTAGTTGTAATATTTCAAAGTTAAACTTGTTCTCGCAGAATCTCGCCTCTGTGTGATTTGCTTTGTCAAGGAGCATCTCGACTTTGAGAACTCTTGGGTTTTTCAGCGCTTTCTGCCTTTTAATCACGATGTTAAAAGTTCATATTTGTTTTTCGGTGTTATGCTTTGAGTGTGGCTAAATAGAAAAAATAAACCTACTTACTAATATGCAGTATTACAAAATGCCGTAGCTCAGTGTAACGATATAACTGTTTAATATGTTGTGTTTTAAATGCTTTGTCTACAATAGAAGGTTCTAGACCGATGCGTTGTTTTCCGAAGTTTTATTCGTGGGATTGTTTCGTAAGGTTGCATTATGAAGTCATGATTTTCTACTGACGTATATTTTTAGTGAATATTCTGGACAGATCTCTCCGTTACGTAATTTCACTGGATCAAAATTTGTGCTAGTGACGTCACAATTGTATTAACTATAGTTTGATGTGAATTTTGCTTGTCATATGATTTCTCTTCGTGTTTGTTTTTAAGAATGTTACAGAACATTCTTGAATTTAAATTTTGAGTACAAATAGGCGTGAGTTTTTGATCTTAAAATTATTCGAGCGTAGTTGTTCGAGTGTAGATTTAGCGAGCGTAGAGTAAGCAATTTTGTTGTATGCTGAAGGGTATAGCCCTTGTTGCATAGCGTTATTGAAGTGAGCAGTGGTGCTTGTGTTTATTGAAAATTAGTACGGTGAGTACCGTGGCTAAGTGAGTTAAGTTGGGTCGATTATTATATTCGTTTGGTGAAGAAGGTCTTGTTTTTTTCATGAGGTCGGATCTAAGAACGAATCAATTCCTACAGTTTGTTATGCAATTCTTATCAATCGTCCTGTCAGCGAAGTAATACCATTTCCTATTTCGCGACACTCAGTTTTATCAAATTTATACTTTGGGGCCCCTTCTAAAGACTCTCAACACAAGCGGGCCCGTACTCAGGGATGGCATTTTTCGTCATTATTTTTTCGTAGTTGCTACAACCCTCCGCTGGTCCTGAATGGTTAGTTATCATTAATAAACCGTGCGCTTGAGGCCTTTGGTTGAGAACTTCTCCATGGCCTTTGGCTGAGAACTCCTGAGTTGGGTTATAATTCGCCGCAATTTTTTAGTTAATGGCTCAACACCTTTCAGGGCTCAGCAAAGTTTTGTTTATACTGAGTTCCACAGTTATGATGAAGTTAGGGTCACCTTATTTTCACTACGCAAAAGGAGGACAGGTTCTTTGAGGGCCATCACGTCCGCAGATGTCCAATTTTCCGTCCAAAATCAAGTGAAGACCCTTAAAAAGGTCATCACGTACGCAGGCCGTAATTTGTACGGAAACTTCCCAAAATTTTTCGTGAAAAAATAATTTGACATGTTTTCACAGTTTATAATGCCGAAAAGGAGGACATTTGGGCGTTTTTAGGCGTCCTCGGAGGACAATTTTTTTTGGTTAAAAAGGAGGACGTACGGTAAGCCTAGATTAAGTTATGTGCTTCAGTAGAAGTGCCTGTGTTCACAGATCAATTTATTGCATTATGTATAGTTCAGCTTATTGTATTATTCAGATCCCGTAATGTAAGGTGATTTAAAACTTTGATAAAGGATTAAAATCTGCAAGTCATCATAAAAATTTGGCGGTTTATGAAGACAACTTACGTGTCTCCGATCATCAGTCTACTAACAATTAAATTCGCACGCAGATTTTAAAAAAATTCATGATGAAGTTACTGGTTTAAAGTAGGATTGGTTCAAGATAATATGCCTCTGATCCGACAAGAGACTGATGGACACACGAAAGCGAATGAAATGATTTTTTACCGTCAGGCATATCGTCAGTCGACTTCTACAAGCATACGTATAAGTTTTCTGCAGAAACTTGCCACAATTATCCTTATCACACTCTATTTTACACAGTTACAGGAAGCTGGGTATAGCTTGGGTACATCTTCCATTCGCCTCTACCAATACACAGTATCTAATCCTTGCTTTACCTTTCCCGGTGTTTAATGATATATAAGGCTTATTGGTGGTAGACTTATATGAGTATATCACTAACTTTTACTACACTCTGTAGACATTTTACACACAAATTGAGTTCATTCTCACCATTTTACCACCGGTTTATTTAATAAAAGTTGTCCAAGCTATGACAAAGCAGATTTTTGAAATCAAAAGCACACCTTTTGTTTTATTTAACAAGAATAATTCTACCTGCCTGTCTGTCAAAAGACGGTATGTAGAGGTCGTAATTGTAACAAGTTTGTGACATAGCAACCCTTGTTGACCTGTTTCACAAAATCTGTCTCTTTACTAAGCGGCATGGTGTAAAGCGGCAAAAGACGGTATGTAGAGGTCGTAATTGTAACAAGTTTGTGACATAGCAACCCTTGTTGAACCTGTTTCACAAAATCTGTCTCTTTACCAAGCGGCATGGCCTAGCGGTAGCGTATGTTGTTCAGAAGTTCTTTAAACAGTGTCGATTCAAGGCTAGAACCGACGCATTTAAACATATTTCAGGAGACTGACCAGTCAAAGAAAGGCTCATCTCGCATTTGGCCTTAACGCGGTTTAAACTTACTGTTATTCGTTTTAAAAACAGCCTGAGTTTGAAAACACACATCAGTAATTTCGCGCACCCAAGCCACCAATTATATCATACCTGATGCAATTGTTGTTGCTGGTGAAGTTGGTGGGGCGGCCACTTCTGCAAAAAATGCGATAAAATATACCAATGCATGTCCTGCGCGTGCGCGAAAATTATGTAGAAGAATGTTAAGATATCAAATAAGCACCGTACTATACTCGTGTGTAAAAAGTGTCAAATCGAACATTTTCATTATCTTTTGCCAGAAATAAGCGTCTGTTTAATGCAGAGTAACTAGATACAGCATAGTTTTAAAGATGTTGAATTGAATCGTCAATGCTTAGCCTGGATCAAGCGTTCACTTTGCAACTGAAAGACTGGCCTCGATAGTTAGTCGAGTCATACCACAGATGAAAAAAATGCTATGCTCAACTAGGCCTACCTTTTTATATTTTGTTATATCGTGTTGTGAATGAATGGCGAAATAAATCTCTCTCTCTCTCTCTACCTGCTTAGCGCTCAGCATCAGGGCTAGTGCAGAGAATAAAACAAAAATGTTAAAATGTAAATCAGTCGCATTAACTAATTAATTCTGACACTACAGAGCCTTGGCAATTTAAATAAATCGCCGAAAAGCAACTTAATATTCCAAAATGAAAAAAAATCGCAAAGGCTCAATCTATAGAAATTAGAAATGAAAACGCTGAAAGAAGCCACCGTTTTGAGGCTAGGCTAACTTTCAAACTTCGACAATAAACGGCTAATAATGTCGCTAGAACATACTGTAGGCAGATCTTCATATGATTATAGATGGCTAGGCGCTAAATCGACAATGTTGCGGTATCATCATCATCATTATTATGATCATTAGTAGCCTCAGTTTTTACGCTCTCGACAATTATAATTTTTTTAGCGCCGAGACTTATGTAACATAACAAAAATATACACACATGCTGTACAACATTTTACATACAAAGTTGCTGGCACTGTACTGGCTATTGATCCTGACCACTTAACATTAATTTAGACTTTTTAGGTTCAAACGAACGAATGAAGCTTAAATAAAAGATCTTGTACCCTAAAAACAAACAACATGAAATCCACAGCCCGCAGGGCTTGCTACCCCCCTCCCCCCCCTTTCTTATACTCTAAATTCCATTGTTTTGTTTTTTAATTTTTGTTTCAATCAATCGCTTCGACTCAGGAGTAAAGTTTAGTTTCTTGATCTGTAGGTTACTAGCCGAGAGTTTAGAAAACATTTTGCATGCTCCGTAAAGATTACTAGCCTAGAACACACCTATACACGTCATTCCATCAAATGCGTCAAAACTAATAATGATTGCAGCCTCCTTTCATTTATTTTTGCCTAGCTTCTGCTTTTAGACATGGACTACTAAAATGTTTTTGTATTGTCTGACACTATATAATAGTGACTGAACTCACAGCAGGTACTACCATACCGGTATGTCTTATTTCGATAAGAAGGTGTGTGCTGAATCGAGTGTTTTTTATGTGAAAACCATAAAAAAACCATTAAAATCCGTTGCCACCGGCTTCTGGGGCTTCGCACCAAACTCCCCAGCATTGTCCTCTTCCTTTGCTAAATTGTGGGACCACACTGATTGAGCATTATGTTCATAATTAAAGAGCGATTTGAGGTATCAAATAAATTTCGATTTATTATCCAAAAATTGGGGTATCACATTTTTTGGTGTCTTTTTCTAACTTTTTTTTTCCCTGATGTTACTCAATGCTAAGTAGGCCTACGGCTTTTACAAAGGTTGTGAACTTGTGATCAGTGTCTGTTTAATTTGTTACTCGATCCCCTCCAAATTTTTTGGCTGCACGACGCCTCTGTCCATCATTATAAATTTTTCATCCTCGTAGACTAATTGTTTCTTCGACTGGGTTCGATGGAATCCTAGAGGTTCGGTGAGGCTGTAGTGCAGACTCGGCAAAGTTCAGAATAAGTTTGCACAAACATGTAGTTACCACGATAAAACAAAGCGAAAGCTTCGGTGCATGCCTGCATGACACTTGCTGGGTTCGGCACCTCCTACAAGTTTAAGAACCACTGTTTTAGACTTACGAAATAAATAAACAATTGTAATGTATCAAAAACACGGGTTTTGCCCACGAAAAACAGACGTGCCAACAGAGTAACGCAGAATTTTTTAATGCTGTCCCTTTTTTGTTGCTGCTCATACTAATACCGAGAGTTGGTGAGTTAGTAATAAACCTGTTGGAAACAAACTTTTGTGATAACTATACCTCCTAACATTACTTACGTCGATAGCTTACGTTGAAGCCCTTTTCACCAACAGTTCCATCCGAACGAAATTCCAACACAACTGATCCGCTCATGGATATATAAGGATCAACGTTGTCAATTTTCCCGCGTGTTCTACGCATTTCGGTTCCATTTTCCATAATCTGCTCCGAAAACAAGATTTATCAGCAAATAATAAGCAAGAACAAACAAACATGTAATGTCCTAAAACCCATTGATTATCAAGCTTATTGACTTGTGGCTCTCAAGCCTTCGTTTACAAACGAAGCTCTTTTCTTAACTATTTTGAATCAATGTTTAAGTAAATGAAAGTTTGTGGTGAGCCTACACGCTCGACGTGAGCCTTATCCGTCTCCATGAAAAAAAGCTGTGATCCCAGTTGCAAACTCCTTCATGACATCCACCAAAATTTTTTACGTGGAAAATACAAGAAGTGAAAAAATTTTCAACCTCATAGCCTATTTAAAACAAAACGATTGTGACGTAGAAAACTCAGTTGTGATTAGTGATGGATTTCTCGAGACAAGTCTCGGGGCTCGAAACACACTTTTCAAAGTCTCGTCTCTGTCTTGATCTTGGACTTGAACTGCAAGTCTCGATCTCGAATCTCGGTCTTATAAAATTTATAGTCTCGAAATATGAAAAGTCTGGAGGCTCAAAATTTTAGGTGAGCGTATGACTAGAAATTTTTGAATTAAATTACAGGATGTGAGCAATGCAATGCAAACAGAGATTGGATTGACAGCAGATCAACGTTTTGTTTCACACAATGTTACTTCAAATGTTTTAAACTGAGATTATGAGGAGGAAAGTTTTCAGTTGAAATCTCAATCTCTGATGATTGGCTTCTCACTGGGAAATCAGATAGTTGAGGTTCGAAAAAACTCAGGTAGAGTGATGGGAGAGAGCTGCTTGACATTTTTCTTTAAAGTTTCAAGCACCAACCGGTATCTGCTATTATACCTTTTTGTTTATTTATGAAGGTGTGATGTAAGGCAGTCAAGAGAAGAGGATGCCGCACCTGCGATGTTAGTTAGTGTTTTTCTTGGGTAAAGATGTTAATTGCAGCTGTCTGTTTTTTTTTTGTTTCCTTTTGGTCAATGCGCCAAGTATTTCTCGTTCGGGGCTCTTGCACATGGAATGAGCTTAAGGTACTGTAGTAGTATGGCAGTTCAATGACTTAAGTTCTCGTCAAAAGATGTTGATCAGGGCAGGCTCAGGGTGGTTGTTATCAGTCTCATATTAGATAATGCAGCAAATATACTGTACTAAGCTACACTTGCGATTGAAGACTCAGAATGATGAACTTGATCCTACTAATTATTTCTTTGAAAATTGCTTTTAAAACACGTTTCTAAAGCATCTAAAAGTACCGGTAACAATTAGGGTCAGTGAAGGTTTAAATAGCCTAAAGCAGTAGGTTTTAACCTTTCTGGTAAAGCGGAACCCCAATAAAGCATTCCAGTGACATGGGGAACCCCAGTGTATTAATTTAATTTACTAATTTACTCGAACCCAATTTTAAACTGTAAACTTGCGCAACCCCGTCTGAAAACCACTGGCTTAAGCATGAACCAAAATTCAAATCTTCATTATCTTCACGTTATTACGTCGAAGCATGTACTGGCAGTGGGCCCTGGATAACACCACTCTGAAAAAACATTGCAGCGGTGGTGAAACGTTTGCGACTCTGTGTCTGATTGGATCGGCCCGGAAATTGATCCCCAGACTTGGGCAACAAATTTGAGAGGACGCAAGCATTTTCCGGGGGCGGTGAGAGGCGTTTTTTTGGTAAAAAAGGCCTTGAAAACTTCTAGGTGATAATATTGGAAAAAAGCTTTGCTCTCGAAGTCTTCTCTCGGTTCCAATCAAATTCACCGAGTCTCGATCTCGGATTTGGATCTTGGTCTCGAATTATTGTTAAGTCTCGGTCTCGACCATCAGAACTTGACTCCATCACTAGTTGTGATGTAAAAAAATCCAACAGTTTTTGACCAACATCGAATAAAAATAAGAACTGTCACGATCTACGACTGAGCTAAGTCATCGATAAAGATAATGTTAAGGGTCAATTTTCATTAACAATTTTCAGTCATTTCAAAGCGATTAAAATGGTAATATCAAAAAGTTTTCATGCTATTACATAAATTTGTATCACTGACGAGGGACGTAATTTCCAAACACTATACTTTTTAGGATTATCTTGTACGAGCGATTTTGCGTAAAGCCGTGGTCACACGAGGCAAGTTACTCGCGCGAGCGACCAGCGCGAGTAGTCGCTCGCAAAAGTGGTCAAACAGGGCGAGTTACTCGCGCGAGTTTTAAGCTGCGAGTAACGTTAGCTTGGGTGGGTAAACTTCATCTGCGGCTACGCTCATGCCGCTTTTCATGGATTTGCTAATTTCATTGACTTCCCCCCAGGACCGACGCCAAGGGGGGCTTGGCCCACCCAACCAACGAGCTTACTCCTTTGAAAACAGTGGCTTTTGTGTTTAATATCAAACTTTGGCTCCCCTAAGTCGACTGCTCTGGCGCCGGCTCTGCGCTTCTCCCCATAACTAACTTCTTTTCATATTTTTAATTTGTTTTCTAAGCACGTCATCTAACACGAGACCAACATCATTTCGCTTCCTTGGCATTTTTATTGCAGTGATTCTGTGATGGCTCGTGTTCCACAAGCAGAGCCGGCGCCAGAGCAATCGACTTAGAGGGGCCAAGCGTTTACCAAGGGAGAAAAGAGTTTGAAATTAAGCACAAAAGCCGCTGTTTTCAAACAAGTAAGCTTGTTAATTGGGGGAGCTGAGCATGTCGATTGGGGGGTAGGCCCCCTGGCCCTTCCTTGGCGCCGGCCCTGTCCAGAAACCATCAAAGTTACGAAAAGCATTCAAGAAAATCACAATTTCAGAATCAGCTGCTAGCTTTTACAGTAATTTAGTTTCCTATGCTAGGTTTTGTATTTTTCGAATAATTGGAACTAATACGTCATCATGACTTTTGGTAGCATACAGGAATTTTTCTTGTTACTCGCGCGAGTAAATTTCCACTCGCGCGAGTAATTTTTTGGTCGCGAGTAGGTGATCACACGGAGAAATTCTCTCGCGCGAGAACTCGCCTCGTGTGACCACGGTTTAACTGTGCACTAGCATGTTGAAACTGAAGTGAACTTTACTTTTTTATAATTATCGTTAAATCGCTTAAGTATACAAAACAGTGAAAATACAAATAAACATGAAGTAAAAATCTGGCTAAATGTTACTACTTTTATCATTACTAGGAATACCAGCTCAAAACCCGTATGATAGGGTATTTTATTTCGCATTTAATTTACCTTCAAATAATCGCAGCAAAATTCTGTTGCAAATTCTTCGAAATCGATACGAATTCGCAAGCCAGGTTCCCTGACGGTCAGTATCCAATGACAATTTACATTTGGTCCGTAGTTGTTCTCACCGTACGGAATAGGATAGAATAAGGACTGGCTTGCATTCGTAGCTAAGTTGTAAGTGCTTCCACAGTTTTCTAAATAACAAGATCATGCAATACGCTTATAACTAGGGCCATTTTTTTTGACCTAAAAAAATATATTTTTGGCTAAAATTTTGACTTTATCTTGACTTAACCGCTTCCGCGTATTATTTATGTCTAGTTGCACTTTATTAATCAAATATGTTTTATAATCTGCAATTTATATAAGTTTTTAAAGAAAAAGGTAGCCTACTTCGAACATTTTCTCAATTACTCGGTGTTGAAGCTAATGCAACAAAGCGACGCATGACGTTAAAACCTAGGATAACGACTCTTAACGAGCCATTGTGTGTACCGGTATCAATTAGTGTGTTATACAAAAAGTGCGTTGCTATCGCAACTGTACTGTACACTAACAGTATGTCTATGATTTTTTTAACGAAAGCCACGCAGTATAATTACAAGGACGTTTTATTGTAATGCAGCATCATATATTTTTTACGTTCTTAACATCAAAATTTCTGTCTTTTCTCAGTAATTTATTGAGCATAGAAAACGACCTCTCAACAGCAGCAGAGGTTGGCTGGGCTTTTTGCAATAGTGCGTAGCTTGTTGGATCAATTGTCAAGTTGGTACAGTTTATTATTGTTTCTAAATCAGAGTTGGATAGTCGTTTGTTAATGTAGTCTTTAATTGCGCAAGGATCATCATCGAATTGCATATTCTTCAGGAGTCCGTATGCTTTGGTTATTGTGCTGGCACTTCCTTCTAAGAACTCCACGTTGGCTGCTAAAGTCCGGTATTGATTTATTTTAACCAAGTCCGACACCAAACCTTCCACATTGATAGCGTGTTTTGCTCTGCTGACTAAGAGGCCTGCACCAGTCCAATAGTTGACAATGGTACGAACAGCTGGAAGGTTCTCACTGTAATATAAGGCATCTCTAAGCCAAGTTGCCCATCTTGTAGTTACAGGGTCAGGAGGAGATGGCAGACCAGCATCATGAAAATCTTTTTTGCGATCTTTGTTTTTGATTGTTGCTGCTTTGATCATTGCTATTACTTCATCAATATTTTTAAAATGAGCACGCACACGCATAGCGCAGTTATGTAGTAAGTGCGCAACGCAGGTGGACATGCATCAAAGAAGGGTATAATTCCTTTAATGTCTTTCCAGCCGAAGACATGTTCCAAGCAGCATCAGTCAAGAACAATGAAAAATTCTCGCGTTTTATTTCAAGTTGTCGCATTATGTCATCCACAGTGTGCAGAATAATACTGCTATTAACATTGCGACCGCTGTCAAGTGGATGGCAATTAACGAGGAATGTCTGATTTGGAGCACCTAAGCTGCCCACAAGCACACTTAAATACTTTTGTTTAGAAACCTCTGCTTCATCCACAATCAAAAAAATTTGTTTGTCCCAAAGTAATTCTTGAATTTGTTCCTCTTTTTAGGATGCCAATTTAGCAACACATGCCCGGGCTGCAGTCTCCGAAGGCAATACTTTTTCCATTCTAGCAAACAGAGACTTTAAAGAAGGATGGTTCAGTTTATGAAGTGGGATATCTGCAGCTAAGAATGAAGAAACAACCTGTTCCTTGAAGTTTACTTGATCGAAATGTAAAAAGGTTTGCTTATTTTGAGATTTGCTCTTCGTCTCCAATTTTCCTTGGTGTTGCTTATTTTTTCGGTGGCTTTCCACAAAAAACTTTTTGTCGCATTTGACTAACACGTCGCAAAGGTTGCATCGCAAGTCGCCGGCAAGAGTTGCCGAAAACTCATCCGAATATTCCTGGCAAGTTTGCCCAACTTTTGCGATAGAAGATTTGGCTTGTTTTGGCATTCTTTGCTTTGCAAGCTACAACTTAGAAGACCACGTGTAAAGAGCGCAAGGCTTTTATAGGATTAGATTAATTGTCTACCAATTATGTATTTATGCCTCAACAATGACCTTTCATGCATAATAAGTGCTATTCCCTTCTCAATTACCGCACGCATTGTCGTGACGATAGTGCAAATATTGCAGCTACATCAAAAGTTTAAAATCAAATAAAACTGTGCATAAAATTTTAATAGCAGCTCAAAAATTCAAAAAAATATTTAAAAAATATAAATTTGTTCGTTTTGTAAGGAAATTTTTGATAAAGACAATTTTGACAAATTTTGTCTTTATGCAAAATTTTGACTTTATTTTGACTTATAAAATCTACGAAAACAGACTCCTGAACACCTGAAACAAACGTTACTACACATTTGATCATGTAACAAGGTCCTGAAACAATTTTGACTTTATTGACTTTAGCGGGCCCTACTTATAACAATTTCATACTGTGTCAATCAAAGCGCTTGCGTCTACGTGTAGACTTGTGGTGGAAAAGATTTTCATACCGGTCAACCTCAATCGCAATTTCAACTGCTTGTTTCAATCACAAATACCGTGAAAGTCAAATGTGTTGAGAAACAATCTAGTTTTCTATGGGTGCAGAACAATTACGTTGAGCCCTAACTACGCGTTATCACAATTTTTTTGTCGTTTAGATTGTTTTTTTAGTTGCCTATTTCTCCTCCTTTCACGAGAAAGCGATCAAATCGCTATAACGAGCTCGCTTGAGGGTTGCCGGCCACCAGTCTACTTGCCACTCTAAAATGGGGAATCCCGCAAGCGCCTTTTTCAACGGCAGAACAAGTTGACTTGCCGGCTTGTTCTCTACACTGTCCCTTTAATGCTGAGCGTCAGGCAGGGAAGCTGTGAATACCAATTTTACAGTCATTGGTTTGATCCGACTGGGAATCAAACCCGAGTCTACAGTTCCAGAGGCGGACTTTTTTCCGCTCGGCCATTAGAGCGAGACAATGACCTTGTCATATCTTACTCAAGTAGACTAAAAAACATGACGTCAGGGACCTTTAAAACAATTTGTAACTTATTTGTATGGTATCAAAAAATCACACCCTTACAAATACCTCACATTAGTCATTTATTAATTTAAAATGATAGCTGTCAATGGTTGACCATTAAAGAAGCTAGTCTCACTTTACAGAAACACGGTGTTGTCTATGTACCACAGATCTTGTTGCATTAATAGACTAGCCGGTGCACTCGTACAGTGGGCCTTTGGGGAAAAAAATGACGAGTGCATCGCGTTATACAGCAAAATGATGGAAGACATTGAACTTGCTCGCAATGAGGCCTTCCACATTCAGCTATGAAATAGTTGTTCTCTGGAGCTTTTTGATGTTATCAAAAACAACGCTACGTCTTGATAAGAACCTATGGCGAGACCCACAAATAAATAAATAAATAACTGAGGTTATTTTCAAATTATACTGAACGGAAAATTCAACAGTAATTGAGGGAGACTGCGAAGTGAGCTTGCGCTCTTCGAGTCAGCAGCCACCGGGAATATATGTCAAATGCGATCGGCTCCAGCCGCGAATAGAACCCCGTCACGTAGGACCTGTCACCTGCGCGCAGTACCGCTAGGCCATGTCGCTGACAGTATCAAGGGATACTTTTATCAATTGCCAAGATTGATAGCGATGATTGAAAGATCTCAGAATCAGCTACTGGAGCAAACAAATGTGACAGCTTTAGCCATTCAGGGCCGGAGCATAAGTTAAAACGATCGGTTAGCGTTGTACTGCATTTCACTCTCATATGGATCCAAAAGGTATACAAAAATAATTAGTAGCGTAAGTGATTCATTATACAAAAATAATAAGTAGCATAAGTGATTCTCTTGTATATAGTTCGGCACTTGGTATCGAAAAAGTTTTTTCTCAAATCACATTAAAGAAAAAATTCCACTGTAAATGAGGGAGAATGCAAAGTGAGCTTCGAGTCAGCCGCCATCTGGTATATATACGCTAAATGCGATCGGATCCAACCGAGAATCAAACCCGTCACGTAGGATATGCAACCCACACGCGGTATTGCTCCAAATATAAAAATAAACCAATAACTTCAAATTAAATTTTGGCAGGAATGCAGTTCAAAAAACTGATGCTGTGAAATGCTTGGGTTTGCATTTACTATAAAACTTAAAGTCAAAGAGTCAGATTAATCACATATGTAAAAGGGTTTCTCAAGCTGCTGGAATAAACTCTAAAATTAGGCATTTTGTGGACAGGAAAACATTAAACATGACATATTATTCATTTGTCTACAGTTAGTTGCAATATGGTATCTTGACTTGGGGAAATTGTAATGCCTTAGATTTACATCCATTAAAGATTACGCAAAATTGTATCCCGCGTCTTATCAACTTAAACAATTTGTATTTATCCCATGAAATCTTGAAGCTTAAAGATACATTTAAGCTTGAACTGGCAAAGTTGATATACCTACGTAATAATAATGATCTGCCCAAGGCGTTTCAAAATTATTTCAAATCTATGACAGACACACATAACTATAACACAAGAAGTTCCTCAATAAAAAATCTATTTTTGCCAAGAATAACTACAACACATTGACAGTCTTCACGTTTTTTACGGGAGTAAAATTGCGGAATAGTACTCTCTTAAACATCAGATCAGTAATAGTCGATTCATATTATCTGTCAAACAATCTCTGTTATCCGAATATACAAAGGCCTAGATTTCACAACCAAGGCAAGGAAAAGGGCTTGTCATTTTTGAACATTCTTTCTTCAACTAGTGTAATGACCCATTAGAATTTGCTGCTGTTATCAGTGATTAATAACTAAAAAAGCAATGTCCTTCCTGGCCTACTGGACGGGCAGTCATGACGACTTCCTCTTGTTGGGTCGCAGGCTATATCAGCTCTCCATCACCAACAGTGCAAAGCACTCCAGTCAAACGTACCGTAGAGCGGGACAGCGCTGTTTCGGGTTATTAGCCCTGATATAGCCTGCGACCCAACAAGAGAAAGTCGTCATGACTTCCCGTCCAGTAGGCTAGGAAGGACATTGCTTTTTTAGTCATTGATCTTTACCCAGGCCACGTAAAGGATTTGACTAGAGTGATGACGTAGACACACGAGTGGCTACGTACCACATAAGTTAAATTCTTTACGATCGAAGGGATGAGTGATCCTGGCAAGATCATTCGTTCTGGAAGATGAATGTATCTTACCTGAGGGCGGCTGATGATGGCTAACAGCCCGAAACAGCGCTGTCCCGCTCAACGTTTTCAGTGATTGTTGCTATTGTCGAAGTTCTTGTGATGTTTGATACAAATTACTTTAACTCCGAACATTTTTTGAATGCTTACGATCGTCATTTATGTGTTTGTGTAAAATAATGTACCGACTTGATTTTTCTTCCAATGTTTTTGTGCTTAATCGGTTCCTACATTGTTGTTTTTAAAACCATTGAAATCAGATTCAATATCTGGGGTAGTTGACTAGATGGCTGGATTTCTGGCTTTTCCTACTCCATTCCAAAGTGCATAGTATTGCAGTATTATCCATGTGATATTGTTAAGATTTTCTTCTCTGCGTACCTTGTGTTTGGAAAAATAAACTTACTTCCTTACTTCCGATGGGGCTGTTCAGTTTTAGCATACAGGTGGCCAACTAAGAGGAGGACCAACGTAAAACTTAATTGACTGATGAATGTGGCTGCTTACGGCAAGGCTACTTTTTGAAGACTTGCGAAAACAACAAAAAAACTACGCAGGATTTTACTTATAACTTAATACAGCTGCAACTATTTACCTGTAGCATTTGTAAACATCGCTGCGCTTGTTCTTTCCACTAAACTTGTTGCTTCTGATACAATCATTGTTGTTTCAACACTACTTGAGGTCATTTCTATGATGACAACAGACAATAGACATTCTTAGATAAAACCGGGGCGATGTTTAATTATTGGATATGCTATTGATACTCATACAATAATAATCAAATAACTTATACCCAGGGTTATTTTTCCCTTGGAATTTTTAAATCGTATATCGCAGCTTACTGCTCACACCAAATTTAAAAGAAGCTTTTACGTTTTAGCTGAAATAACCAGAAATAGCTTGGAACTATAAAAAATGATAACAAACGCAAGCGCACTTAGAAGTACAAAACTGCCGCCTCGTTCAGAGAACTGGTCAGCTGATATGGAGCAAGCACTTTTACAGCAAACTCAAAGGTCGGAAATGCTTTCACAAATTTTAAATGATTTTGTCCATGCAAGAAACGCTGAATTTAATCAGCAAAAGTCCAGTAAAACTTTACCTGCGAGATGAAGCTTCAAAATAGTAACATGATACAAACCTGGCGAGGTTGTTGGAATCATGGTTGTTGTCGGTAACTCCTCTAAAATAAACAACAACTTTGTCGTAAATTCTGTACGATAAATGTGAGCACTATATAGAAGAGATATATTTATAATGGCACAAACGTGCAACAGAATTTTGCATTTCCCTAGAAAGATTATCTTTTTTCCCCATAAAGCAAAAAAAGTCATTTTATTGACTTAAAAATATTTAGCGACGTTTACCGGAAAAAGCTGGGAGTTATTTACGTGAGCAGTGAGTATGAAACAGTTAGAGTTGACAGTTGTAGCTATTTACAATATAACTATATGGGTTCACAATCAATTTTAAGGTCGCGAAAATTAGTACGTTACTTAAAAACAGCAAATCGTTTTATTCACGTACTAAGTTCTTGAACGCGAAAAAGAACAGGGAATCAAAGATGGCTTACGTCGTTGTCCCCAAAAGAAATGTGAATGGCAACACAAAACCGACCAATCAGCCCTAGGTTATACATTGCTATATATGTTATTATTATTACTGTATTATTATTAATAGAATCACTTTAGGTGTAATGCTATTGAGCGATTTGAGTTGTTTTTTACGTATTTTGACTAACAAAATCAAAGACATAACCACACTTTCGCTTTAAATCTCCACGTTTATATCTCTACGCTTACCGTAAACTCTAGCATTAAAACCAACATCAATAGTCCATGGTCCAGAATGCCATCTAACAAACATTCTACCCGATCCACGGACACTGAATCGTTGCGGTCGCGGCCTTCCAGTAAAGTGACGTGTTCGAATACCATCACCACTGACCTACACAGAAAAACTGCATGCAGTATTTGTTATGCTATCGATTTTTCAATTTATATTGGCAACTTCGCGTATCAGTTAAAGTGTGCGCTTTGTTTCTGGGAGAGTAGGATAAAGTTTAGAAATTGAAACGAATTTGATGCGATTCTGATTCCAAAATATTTTTTCACTATAACTCTGAAATCCTTTTTTTTTCAGATCGTCAGATTGATTCCTGTCTTGGACTTTCTACAAACACGTTCGACTGCCACGACATTTTACGGACGAATAAGTTATTTTAGAAGATTTACAAAACGTTTGAGGTAGTTAGTATATTAAGTTGCATTTTTCCTCTTGTATTACGAGAAAGCGACGCAATGTTTTGCTTTAGAGTTGCCGGCCACTTGTCTTCTACTTGAAGATATGGGAATACCGGTTTTTTAAATGCGGAAGGTGAACTCCTGCCGCCTTGTTCTTCATACTGTCCCATTAAAGATTCACGTCAACCACGAAAGGTCTGAATCTCGATTTTTTGGGTCTTTGGTTTGATTCGGCACGGAATCAAACTCACGATCTACCACTCCATAAGCATACACTTATTCTCTCAGCCATCAAGCTGAACACCTAGCCTGCTTACAGCTAAAGCACAGCGTAAACAAATGATGTTGCCTTGTAGTTCATATTTGTTGTCGTTTGTTTTAGAACCTCCCTCCCAAAACAACAATGGATGAAGAGCAATGTGAAAAAAGTTTTCAGAAAAATCCATGGCAATGCACAAAAAAATCATTATGACTGCATTTCTGCACGTAATTTAATTAATGATCAGGTTCACTACGTTGTAATACTTTGAAACGCTTTTAAAAATTACTTTAGCTGTTTTAAACTAATGCAACGTTTCGGGCATAATTACTCCGCTTTGACTGGAACAATGTCTTTACGCATTTAAGGATATCTACAAAGTAGAGTAACGTAGTTCAGGCCTGTACTGCATAATCGTTTAATTTAATCGTTTTAAGACGAGAAGTAATTCGTAGCTTTATCGGTTGACAGGTTGAAATATAACGATCGACAGTTGGAGGTCGTAAGCTCAATGCTCGACCTAGTCTTGGCCTTGTGTATCTTTGAAAAAACAAAAACCCTTTATCCTACATCTATACTTTTTGAGGCAGGAATTCCTTTGTTTGATCGGCAATAATTGTTAAGGTTAAATTGCATTGGCCAATATTTTTCAACCTTCTTCACCAAGGATATTTTGCCAAAAATGTTGATAACGCTGCATAATGATATGTGTCGCAAAAAAAGATTTTTGAAATAAGACGTAAGATCATTTTTGTTGTACCTGATGAAACCACGTTAAGGTAAAAACTGAAGCAAGTTTACAGGCGAAGTTAACCACAATTTACATTAAAACTTATCCTAACTTCCTACGGTACTGTTTGCGTGAGATATTGCAGTACAGAGGTGGTTAGTAACAAAGTAGTTCTACTTAAGTAGACTACATAAGTAGATTTTCAGTAACGAGCGACTTACTTGAGTATTTTTCATTTCTGCTACTTCTACTTTTACTTCAAGTAAAATTCTCATGGAGTAACGCTACTTGAGTAGTAATGAATTTTATGCAAAGTGGAAGTAGATACCTGGCTATTCCTTTTTAGTGCTTTGATCACTATTTGAAGTTTTTATTTTGTCTAATCACTTTGGCAACTCTGCTTATCGAAAACATTTTCGGACAGGACGCGAAACTGAAGTCTGTTAACTTGTGATAACAGTCTCTGTAATGAAAGTGCAAAAAATTGCATCACGCTTCGATGTAATCTAAAGCGAACAAGAAAAATTTGATTTTATGATTATCGTTGTTTGCTTGAATACTGACTGTAAGCGTTACAACAGCAAATTTTCGAATAACTAACAAACACGTGAAATTCGAAATTACTTTCTACTTTCATTACCTAAGAAGAATCATTTTTGACTACTTTCCTACTTTTACTTAAGTAGAAATGCTTCGTCATACTTCTACTTCTACTTGAACGCCATTTTTTAGTAGGTAGCAATACTTTTACTGCAGTAGATTTTTTGACTACTTTGTCCACCTCTGCTTCAGTAACTCATACTATGGCAAAGGCAAACGTTCACATTAAGCCTACAGAATATATCTGCCAATTTGCTGTCTATAAAGTAGCTAAACTAAAAATTTGCATTTAATGATTGGGTAATAAGCGTTGCTTACTGTTACATAATCACAGCAATTTTCAACTTGAAATACAAGGAATTCAAGGACAATTGTTGATCCAGGAGTAGCAGAAGTTAGCACCCACTCACAATCTCGATCGCCATAATAGTAACCAGGGTAGCCAGGTGATGAAATATATTGAAACCAGGAGGAAGCAACGATGTTGTTTCCGCAAAGTCCTATAAAATATTTGAATAAAATTCAAAAAAGCCGAAATCAGCCAGGGGCGAATCGAACGGAGGGCAATCCTCCCTTTAAACCTTTACAGTATAAAGCCAACAAGTGATAGTGCTGCATGGGTAACGTAGTGAGTTGAGAATGATGCCCCTATCCAAGCATTAATACGTGCCGTAAAATTATGCTTTAAATCGCTCACCCCCAGCACAAATCCCAGATCAGTACCTGAAGCAGTACAAAGTTTTGAGCCTCGTACTGACAATACAAAGAGCTTGAAGCATGCATCTTATATTATTAACAAATAACTTTTATACTGTATTAATTGATATAACGTACTGTTTGAAGATGATGCTACTTCGGAGGTAGACATCGATGTGTTTTCTGAAATAATAATTTTTTTAAATAATTATCCTATTAGCAAAGCAAGTGGCTCATGCAGAGTTATTGCTGACGCCTGACAGATAAGATGTAAACAATTCGACTAATTCAAATATTATTACAACTTTCCGGAAATTAGCACAAAGATATCAAAACTTGACTTTCAAGATAGTAAGAGCCACACAATTTGTCCCTTCAGGTCATTTTAACACAACAGGTCTTATCGATACCCAAGCCGATTATAAGTGTCGGAGACCAACGGAGCTATTGTCCTGTCTCTTTGCTCTGTATGCCGCGCAAGATAGTCGAACGGCTTAACCAGTGGTGGAGTACTCGAGTGCAGTGCTCGTACTCGAGTATAACTCGAGTACCATTTTTTGAGTACTCGTACTCGGAACCCCAGGACTTGGTACTCGGGCAAAAAAAGCGCCGAGTCCACAAGTACATTTGGCTTTCGCTAGAAGTAACAAACAAGATGAACTTTCGAAAGCAAACTTGTTGGCTGTAGTCTACAGCCAATAAAACCCGTAAATAAATTGATTTTACTGAGTTGCTTTAGCTTCAATCCGTGCAAAATGCCGCACAACAAACAGCCATTTATTTAATGGTGAGAACGAGCGAAATCAAACGTTTGAACACGATACAGCACAGTATTGGGTCAACAGCAAATAGTATTGTTTGACAACAAATGCTTTTCTGCTGCAGAAAACGTGTGAAAGTTGTAGCGACTTTTAATTTATTTTGCAATTAAAGTTACGTACCACAGAAATCGAGCCACGTTTGGGACAAAGACTGTAACAGTTGGGTTAGCGTTTTACGATTTTACCTCAGATGTTGATAGAAGATTTTCTACAGTGTATCTATTACTGTAATCTGCCAATCCCAAATAATAGTTTTGCTATGGTATTGCATGGTAGGGGTATCCGAAAAAGAACCAAAGTTAGATTTGAAGGCAATATTTTGAGTGTTAAATTTAGGTCATATAGAGATAGCTTAGTTGCATAGTTGTTCTGTAGCTGCCGGTAAAATTTTACTTTTTTTTGCAAGAAATTGATAAGTCGAGTCTTTTGATGACGCATGCGAAATGCGTTTGAAATTAATGCGATTAAGCAGGATTATTTTAAAAAATGAATCTTAAAGCTGAAAGTAAAAAAATAGTACCGTAAACCGGTAAATATACAGAATAAAAATACCGCTATAAAGTACAGTAGTAAATTAGTAATAGCAACTATAGTAGCTGTTATTAAATTGCAGCCTTATTTTATGCTCACTTAGTCACCTCTGAAATCGAGAAAGCATTATTCCGAGAAAATTTACTACTGCTACAAACAAATGTCTTGTTTTATGCTCACTTAGTCACCTCTTGTAATCAAATCGTAGGTACCGGTTTAGCAAAACAAAATCTCGGATAACGAAGCGTAATCAGCCCCTTAACTTTGCACGATAGTTTATCTGGAAAAGAGTTTGTAATTGCGAACAACTTTTAATAATGCTTTTAGCACATTTTGATGCTTTTCACTTTATGTAAAGGCAGTCGGTTTGTGTAATTGCGTAGGTACCTAATTTGTTTAAAATATAATAGTAATTTTTGTGTTATCGATACTTGTCAGAAAATTGTCACCTGCAGTTGTGCAACTTCTCAACATCCCAAACACTGAAAAAACGTATTCGTTTATGTTTTTGCGACAAACTTTGAGCTGTTACAACTTGAAAGTTGTTCTTTTGCTAAATTTGTAAAAGTACTCGTACTCGAACTTTTTAACGGTACTCGTACTCGAGTACATTTTTCAATATCAGTACTCGTACTCGAAGTTTTTTGCGGTACTCGTACTCGAAGGTTGAGCACTCGACTCCATCACTGGGCTTAACCATGCCCGTGTTCAACCAGTTTTGATCCACGCCCGTGTTGACCCTATGCTATCACGGGTACAAAATCGTATCGACACGGGAAATTGGTAATAGATCAAGCTACCCTGCTAACGCAAGATATACAGTACAGTTCTTCGGCAAAACAGAAGGTTAGCGCTGTCATGTTAGATTGGACGGCAGTCTACCATGCCTACCGTCTGGCGTGTGGCCTCACCTGCAATTAAACTGCTCAGACTTCTGCTGGACAAGCACATGGTGTGAATGATCATAGAGCTTGTACGCAAAAAAAGCTTTTCCCCAAAATCGAGGTGAAAAGCAGAGCAGGTTACGATGTGAAGCGAGTTACATGGCGTTCCTCAAGAATCGGTTTTGGACTCTCTTCTTTTCAATGTCTACACTTATAATCTGCCTCCCACAGCCTGCAAAAATTATGCATACGCCGACGACTTGGCGTTAATGCGTACTGCTGAACACTGGAAAAAAGAGAAAAACTGGAGCCGAGATATGACTGCCCTATCGGCATATGTCGAAACAAGGAAGCTGAAGCTCAGCGAGACTAAGACATCAGTGATGAAGGTCTCAAGACCGGTCTCGGTCTCGAGACCGATTTTTAGCGGTCTTGGTCTTGGTCTCGAACATATTTTCGTGGTCTTGGTCTCGAGGTGTTGTGGTCTTGGTCTCGTACGGTCAAAACTGGTCTCGAGACCGGCTTGTTTTTTGATACACCATGCAAACCTTTTGGCTGTTTTTTAAAACATGTACTATTGTTGCCCCTCTCGGACGCAATAGACTCTGGTTTAACTCGTGATTGTGAGGTGCGAAAGTTGTTTCGTGTCGCGACTTAAACTAAATTCTCGAAATCCCACGCGCACAACTCATAGCTCAATACAGAATGCTCTAAATCCCAGCACGCTACCACGACACAACTCAAAAATTCAAAACAAAATTTTTAAATCTCACGCTCGCAACTCATAGCTCAATACAGAATGCTCTAAATCCCAGCACGCTCACTCGACATAACTCAAAAGTTCAAAACAGAATTTTTAAATCCCACGCTCACGCCACATTAATTTGATTTCGTATGCAGCGAAACTAATTAATAGCAGGAACGATTTATTTTAGGTTAGAAAATAATGTAATGACAAACTTCCGATGCTTTCTTTTCTGACGGAAGGTAGGCATTCCACTTCTAGACAATTTATAGTGCAAACGTGAACATTTGTTAGCTGCATATAGTCAATGGCTTACGCGGTAGCTAGGTAGAATAGACCTTGGGTTACAGAATAGAAATTGAACTGCAGAGACCGTAAATCAAACTGCGAACCCAAGATCACAACTCACGAAGTATTTGAGCGAAGTGGCAACCATGACTGCAGGGCCTTCAAACATCTTTGACTTTTGGCAAAAAAAGAGCAATGAATTTCCTGCGTTGTTAAAACTTGCTAACCATGCATTTTGTGTACCCGCTTCATCAGCTCCCGTTGAGCGAATTTTTAGTGCGGGTGGGTTAATGATGCGGCCACACCGAGCAAGGCTCTCGTCGGACATGTTGGAGATGCTTGTTTATTTGAAGTGTAATTCGCAATTTTTAGAAAAATAAAAATTTGCTATACAGTTTATTGTTGGTGTTTTAGATCTGTTTTAGTAAGCCGAATAATTGCCGGTCTCGGTCTTGGTCTCGATTCTTGCTGGTCTCGGTCTCGAACCATGGGTCTCGAAAAACACCCGGTCTTGGTCTCGGTCTTGGTCTCGAAAAAATTATCCGGTCTCGAAGCATGTGGTCTCGACTACAACACTGTAAGACATTGATGGCAACCTTTCGCTGAACAATTGAGGGGCCAACGTAAGCTCAATATTAATCTCAGAGATAAGATTTTGCCCTGTCCCAACTTATCTTGGAGTGAAGCTGAACAGGACGATCACGCACCGTCACCACCTCGAGAGAGTGCGCAAGAACTCTCTGCACGTGTGACGCTAACGAGACGACTTGCAAACAAGAACATTACGTACTGCTTTCCTTACCTTAGTTTATTCAGCATCTGAGTACTGCGTAAACAGCCTGTTGTCGTAGGGAGAATACTCGCCTCATTGACAATGTCTTAAACGATACTCCGCGCGTTGTCACTAAATGCTTGCTTCCAACACCAACGAACGATCTACTCATCCTTGTGGGTATACAACCAGCTACGCTTCGCCGCTTAGGGGCAAGACTCTCCTTAGCCGATTGTGGCATCTAGGATCCTAATCCTATTTTACTGGGTCACTGCGTTAAACCACCCGAAGCCTACGGGGGTAGATAAAAATCCAAACGCTGACTAGTGCCTGCGGCGCGAAAACCTCTTGACAACCAATCTATAGTGGATATTCGCCCAGAACGATGGACAATTTATAGCAGAGCATGTAATTCTTGGATAGCTGATTCAAGCTTCACAATTTCACACCACTAGGCCAGCCTCCAAACACTTGCAATGGATTCGCAAAAGTCAGCGTGGGTCAGACTGAACCACTTACAAAGCAGCACAGGTCAGTTTCACTCGTCCATGCACAGATGGAGTCTCGCTCCTTCGCCGGATTGCGAGTGAGGAGCGATCGAGCAAACAGCAGATTTCGTTACCTCCGCTTGCCCAATACATCGTGCATCAAGGAGAACGCGTAGTCTGTTGCTATTGGACGACAATAGTAGCAGCTGGGTTAACATTATCACTATCGCTGCCAGCTTCTGATTAGGTTTAAAAATCTGGGGTGGCATAAGGATCAACCCTTGGCCCCAGAGTATTTTACACACGATAAAACGGGATGACAGCTAAACGACGACAACAAATATAACTGGTATTACCGACTTTAATTGCTCAAGGATCGCAGAGTAAAATTTTGACGGCTGATTAAACAGCAAAATACCAAAAATATAAAACATTTATCTAGGAATAACGGGGTTGTGGTAGACACTAGGTCTATCACAACGCTTATACAGGCTTAACATATGCCAGCCCTAAAATCAGAGCTACCATTACTTTGCTAAAGCATAGTACAAAGAAGTTAACTGCAGACAGTAACTGCCGTTTTTTTTTCGTGTCTATTACTCATTCTAAGGCTAAAAAGGTATATTACGTTTTGAACTGCTACTGTTGGAAGCTAAGGTACCAGACAGCAGACAGTAGTTTTATTTTTGGTATTGCCTAGATCGTTATCGCGTACGTCGCTATTGCGGCAAACCATGTCCTACTTTGTCCAAATACAGCTCAGTGAAATCAAATAGTGCACTATTTGCTCTGTAACGATTATTATGGGCTAGCGCTTGGAACAAATATATGCGGTTGTCTAAATCTTGAATTAGATACCATCTCCAGTCTCGGAAGCAGGCTCGTTGAGAGAAAATCCGTGCCCTGTTTTATGTGCTTCTAAGATCATTTTTCTGTTTAATAACAGCAACTTAATGGGTAAGACGTGTGTACAACTTCAAAGTATGGCAACACAATAAAATCGACAAGCGTTAATACACCGGACCACTTCAGTAGGGTATTTCACTATAACCAGTGGCGCCCCCAGGATTTGGCTAGAAGGAGGGGGCACAACCGGGGGTGTGGGGGCGAAGCCCCCAGCCGCTGAGGTTAAGAGGGTGTAGGGCAGAGCCCGCAGCCGCCAACAAATTTTTGCGGTTTTCATATAAAAAAGCAATCATTTTCGCACCCATTTTCAACGAAAAAGGGCATGCAGTGAGTGCAGTTACTATAGAAAATGCAAATATATTTTCGCAGCTAGCGTCTACCAGCAGAAACTTGGCTAAAGTAAGTGAAAGGAGGCTGCAACCATTATTGGTTTGAGAAATCATAAACTGAAAGCGAGGTTTTCGCACCTCATTACAAGGCCTAAGGTTGGGGGGCGTGGCACCGTGCCCCTCCTGCGTGCGCTTATGACTAAAATCCCGTGAAAGTGAATGGCTTAAACCATGGATGACCGTTAGACAGCATATAGTGAGCATAAAGTTGGTTATAGAATTTTAAGAAGGCTGTTTTTAATTCTCAACCTGCAGGCAAATACATTTCAATGTAAGAACGCTTTTCGAGCTTTATGTATGGCAAAAAGTTAAAAATGAAATCAAATTAAACATTTATTAAACAGCTCAGATGGCCGAGTGGTAAGAGCGTCCGGCTCTGGAGTTGTAGACTCGGGTTTGATTCCGAGTCAGGTCAAACCAATGACTTTAAAATTGGTAATCACAGCTTCCCTGCTCGACGTTTAGCATTGAAGGCACAATTGGAGAACAAGCCGACAAATTTACTAGTTGTGCCGCAGGAAAGGGCACTAAGCGGGATTCTCCCGTCTTGGTGTGGTAGACAGGTGGCCGGCAACTTCTAAGCGAGCTCATAATAGCGCTTTGATCGCTTTTTTGTGATAGGAGGATAAATCTGCAATTACAAAAAACAAAAAAAAACGAACATTTTTTTGCTTCAGGTGCTTCAACAGCTGATGATCCCAAGCTAGACAGCCGCTCCTGGCACACGGTTGATCTGAGGACGTTCTTTATACGAGCAAGGGTGCTGAAAGATCGTGCTGCAGACGCTATGGACACCGTAGCGTTTGGAGAGCGCGTCAACTTTTGCTCTATCACTACTCAATTGTTGTCTATAAAACACTACTTTCTATTTTAATCGAATCTGATTGGTGCGTATGCATTAAAACTTCCCTTTCGATGTCGAGAAATGTATCGCGTCAGACACTCTACGTTCCTTACCCCTTCAAACAGGTTGTTACCTACGTTGTTGTTAAAATACCGGTAAGGTCATCAGTTAAGTAATTTTTTTATGATGTAATTATTTCCAAAATATGACTTTATATTTTCTTAACTATGAGTTTTGTGTGACTTTTCAACCTCGTTATCTATAACATCGTACGAAAGTTTTGATTGAATTTTCTTTCGTGTTTTATGAAAAACAGCCTTCTAGAAGAATATGACTTTAATGACAAAATATTGCCTTGGTACCAGTTATAACGAGCTCGACTGGAGAAAAATTTTTACTCGTGATGTCACAGCAGCTTTTTACAGAACGATAGGCTTAATCCCTTCCGTAAAAATACCATCTTCCACGCTAACCAAGGGCGTTGCCGGCAGCACTTGTCAAGATTGGGGGGGAGGCATTTAAGAGATCCTAATGCATTTCCGTTCAGAACAGTTTTTTTGGGAGAGGGCAAGAGATCAATCGCCCCTCCCCCCTGCTCTGGGGACGCGCCAGCTGATACCAACGTGGCCATGCTTTCGCACAAAAAAGACCGGGCCCCGGTACTTTGTACACCCCTGCCCCCCTCTCACCAGCCCTGTTTAGAAGTAGTGAATTGATTACTTCACTAAAGCTGTCATCAATGTCAGGAAAAAAGATAATTCTCAAAAAGGTGGCCCTGACCTAAGCTGATTTTTCTCGTCTGTTTCAGTGCAATCTAATGAATGGCCAAGAAGTACGAAAACGGGTTTACACTTTGCAGAGATTAAGTTTGTAACCTTGCTACAAGAATCGAGCTTTGTTTGTATTACAAAATACATACAGCTTGAATCGACTCTTTCGACTCAATTCTACAAATTTTCTTTAACTTCTTTCACCTCTGCTTCACTTCACTTGCCATTAATTTCACGTAAATCTGCCCTAAACACAAGAATACTTTGTATAAAAGCCTACAACAACACATTAAGTCAAACGATGATAGAATAGTTAATACAACGTACCATAAACTTTTGCATTAAACCCAATATCAATTGTCCAAGTACCCGAATGAAACCGAACGTACATTTTATGTACTCCGTGAACAAAAAAATGTGGCGGATTTCTTCGGCCGGTAAAATGTCGAAACGGAATACCATCACCACTAACCTAAAAGTACAAATTTTTAACTATCATTGTTCCGGTATGCCTCACAAAAAACTCTATCTTTGTAAAGCGATGAATGGAAAGTATTTGGAACAAATGAAAAAAAAGCAAACAAATTTAATTTTCGTCAGCCTTACGACGCACAGCCAACCCAGGCTAGACTCATTCCAGACTGCAAAAACTCCTTGATACATAGCTCTTTCTGAACATCTCAACTTAATTTCTTTTCTAGGTTTAAAGGGAGGAAAAAATCTAGAAACGAAATGAAGTTAAGATGTTCCGTATGAGCAATGTGACACATAGTCTTGACAGTCTGGAATGAGTCTAACACGGATTGACTGTGCGTAGCAAGGCTGACGAGGTTTTTTTTGTAGTCGAAACATTAAGTTGTCAATTGCAATTTGATTTTGCAATTTAAAGGTGAACGAGCATTAACCGATACTGCTACTCTATCAAATTAATGCCGAGGATCAAGTATGTTTTCGCTGATTCATCTTTGACATTCCGTCAATACTGTATTATTACTGTATAGGTTACAGGACGGTGCGATAGGCATCAGGAGGTAACGGGTGGGTGGTTCAAAATCTACCTTTTTAAACTTATGAATTGCGTCCTGAATAAATGGAATCCCTGCTTAGTACTTCATAATAATCGTTCTGGCATAATGCAGAGCTCTGAACATCTAACTTTTTCTAAAAAGTTTTATTTTTAAAACTAAATAGCGGTAAGTCAGCTAACAGTCTTCTAGCCTTCACACTAAATGGAATAATTGCTCGACATTTACTAGAACTACAAACCACAACCGAAAGACATGATCAACAGATCAAACACAAAGCGTTCGCAAATGATCTAGTAAAACACCATATTGCTAACCAACTGAGAACATGCACAAAATTGAATTGAAAATAGTTATTATCAATCGAGCGATTCGGTGATAAAAACCGCGAAGCTCTTCGAGCAACCAGCAAGCACCAAGTGCTGAACCAGTTCCACATTTTATAAACCGAGAATTTGGTGCAGACGCAACACAAACATTGGCGCCAAGATTTGAGCTGACGAGTTTAAGCTGATCAAATAAGCAAAATGAAACTTATTCATGTTGATAACACCTAAACTGATGCAATTGTATAGCTAAGATCACTACTTACCGTGACAAAGTCACAGCAACGCTCGGTTTGAAATTCAAGAAATTCCACCACAATGACTGCACCAGGAGTCTTTGACGTCAACACCCATTCACAGTCCTTGTCGCCATAATAGTAACCAGGGTATCCGGGTGACGAAATATATTGATTTTTATCGGAAGCGATGATGTCACGACCACACACATCTGTGATTCACACGATTAAATACTTTAAAGACGAAATTGAACAGAAATTCAATTAATATTGTAATTCTATTTGAATCAGATTGAAAGTGGTTAATAGATCTTAATAACCGAATTACCGAAACGTCTCACTAAAATCTGTATTAAGTTGTTTTGACTGCATCGTTCGTAGTTAAAATTTTGTCCAAGTTGGTCCGCCGGAACGAAAATGTAAACGCGGTCATGAACTTTTACAAATAGCTACGTAAGTTTTTTTAACCATTAGTAGTTTGCTTAGTTTATAAGCATAACATCTTAATGCAACCAGCTTGGACATTAAATATTTTAATTGAAAATTCGCTACTTAGTTAAGCTCCAGGATTGGATATAGGATTCAACAAGATATTTCTAATTCATTTGGGATCACTTGTATTGATCAAGAGAAATCACTAAATGAGAACAATTCTTGTTTAAAAACTTATACTGATCAACATCATCAGGTCGATGACGTAAAGATAAAAATAAGGCCAAAATTGGAAAAGAACTGGTTAGTCTACCATAAAACTGGCAAATAAAAATCCAAATTCTGGAAAACTTCAAACTGAAAAGCACTAACATTCTAAAAAAAGTTCACTTCATTATTTCATGAGAAAACGTCACTCTTCACAAAGCCGGCGCTAAGGGGGGCCAGGCCACCCAATTGACATGCTTGGCCGCCCAATTAACAAGTTTTCTCTTTTGAAGACAGCGGCTTTTGTGCTTAATTTCAAATTTTGGCCCCCCCTGATAAACGCTTGGCTCTCCCAAAGTCGACTGCTCTGGTGCCGGCTCTGACTCTTCATGTCTCGTGTGGCGTTTAAAGCGTGGGCTAGTATAAAAGTTGGGTTTGACTTGGCATTCAGCTTATTTTGAGTTAACAAAATCGCGTCTGTGAAGTGGATGCATGAAATAATGACAAATTTCCTATTTTTGGACAAAAAAATTGGAATGCAAAATTTCACAAAAATAGGTTGGTTTCAACAAACTCCTTTAGAATAGTATTCACTCCGGACTAAAAACCTCCCACTAATCTAAGTTAGTCAAATCGCTGATTACTTACAAGGGTTTCTTGTAGTTGTAGTAGCTGTAGTTGTGTGTTCTATGCTTTCAGTTGTAGGTTCTGACGTTGTCACAGTTACTGATTCAGATTGCATATGAGTACTTTCTGCTGCATTTAAAGCAAGCTTTAGCCTAACTACTACTATAATTGAAATATTTTTGTTCAAACCTCACCTAAACGTCATTACTGGTTTTTGTCCACAAGTAGAATGAAAAACAAAACGAAAATTCAAGCGAAAGTTTTAAAAACACTACCAACCTTAAACAAGACAAGATTGGTTTTGTGCATGTAACGTTTTTTCATAAGTTTGGTGGGACGTTAAATGAAGAAGTCTGATTGCTTCCAGTAGGAACATTTAAAGCATAATTTTATCATCACCAAAAAAACATAACTTGAAAAAGCTATGGTAGGCTACCTGCTACCGCACAGCCAGCAAACATGACACGCCCAATGAAATACATCAACAAAAGGCAGTGAAATGTAGGCTATAGCCCATTCGAAAAAACGTAACATGAGGGAGGAGAATTGATGTAATTGTGAAGTTTGCAACGACGTATAGTTGCCTATAATTTCACAGAAAACTTTAAGTATAGGCAACGTTGTTTTTTCTACACCTTGGTCTGCTGCTATGTTTGCCATACCTGGATCAGGAATGTTCGGTGATGGCGAGTAGGAGATGTATTCGGTGAACTGTTCAATGACTGAAATATAAAAAATGGGAAAATATATTTTTATGCTTGAGCTATACTGTTGTTCTTATAGGGAACGTCCCAAAAGATGGGATGAGATGGAATAGCACATTTTGTAATTCCTAAGGCAGAGGCGGAATTGTCCAGTTGATAGATGGTATTGTTTTGCATGTCTCGGGGTTCACGTAGTCCTATTTAAATAATTGCCCAACTTTCATGAATATATTTGTAATTAAACTGTATTCCATCTTACTATTATTATGGGACAGGATGGAACCGAAAAATATCACGTCCCATGGACGAGCCTGAATCTTTAATATGCGGCTTTGTCTAATTTCCAAAGCAAACAATGACACATCTAACACTTTTACCTTCATCCGTTTGAGAAATGCTTGGATCAAATGTGCTATACAGTGTGGAGTCGGAAGTATCAAAAACAGACTGCATTGGCGCTGAAATAAAGCAAATATTAAGGCAATGTTTTGCAATTTTCGAGAGATTAACGTACCAAAATGATTGGAAGAAATGACAAATATATACAAAATCGTGCAGTAATACACAAGAATAATGTGAAATTAACTGAAGGGGCAGAGGCTATGCTTCCCCTTAATTAATTAAAAAAATTATTTAAACCAAGCAACAAATCCTTAAACTAATCACTTACAGGCCTGTTCTATTTCACCATCGACACAACACAAAAATGTTATTAGATGATTAATAGTTTGTCTCGTCCTACCTTTACACGTTTTTTGATTACAGCATTGAATACATTTTGTATTTGGGCTCGTTGTAAAAATAATAAAAAAGCTACATATGGTATACAAGTTTTTTACTAGGTAGTAAAAACAGCACTATTTTGTAAAGTAAAAGAGCAGGCTTTTGTTAATTTTTTTTTCCTACAAAGAAGAGGTAGCAACCTGAAAAGGTAGCAACCTGAAATACTGCAAGATCTACGGCGAAACAGCCACAATCGTTTGCAATGGCATCTGTTTCCTTAGAAGAACAAGTCTATTTTACAAGTTTTAATTTACTTTTATGTTCTTGATTTTGGAAAATTTGATCGTTCATATGATCACGAAAATACAATAAACTTGATGTAGGAAGTTGAGTATGCAACTATGCATAGCCAATGGTTTCTTCACGCAGCAAAAACTACTGCTTTGAAGCAACAGTCAAAAAATTGACGTAACTTTAACGGACTCATAGGATCAACAAAAATATATACCTATCAAGTTTATGCACAATTAGCAAGTCAAATGCTCACTAGCAAATATAAAAAAATGATTGAAAGTCACTGTACAACAAAGGCTTACTCAACGTGATGTGCTGCGCTAAACGACGGAGAAATCTTTCTATTTCAGACTGCGTAATCTGCACGCCATTGCTTCTGAAAATATTTAATAAAAGATTATTCAGCAAGCTTTATTTTAAAAATAGCATCAACCAGCAAAATCAAACTAGTGCACACAAAAAATAATTAAATTGTACTGTATTGAAACGCTGGGTAGACAAACGTAATGGCTCGTACGTAGAGATTTGAATTAACGCACGTTCGCGTAAACGCCATGAAGGCGATAGAATATTCTTCCAACAACACTATACCATAATTGCACATACACTATACCATGATTGCACTTGCATTTAAGGTTAGCATGTTATACTCGTAAAATTTTGCGAGCTTTCAGTCGGTAGAATTCTGCGACATGAATTTTATGACATAATTGTTTTTCTTCATGGTTACGTTTAAATTATTATCAAGAAGGTAATCTATCGGATTAAAAACCCGAAAGTTTGTTTCTTGCGTTATCCGGTTAATTGCAATTTGCGAATAGAAATAGTTCTACTTCGACCCTTGTTCAATATGTTTTGATACCTCACATATAAATAAATGTCGAATTGCAAACTGAAATGCGCAGAATAAGCGTATTATCTTACAATGCACTTTATTGCAACTGATTGAAAATCAGTCCGGAAGCTTTACTGCCTTGAATGATTCTTAACCTTCAGAAGTATTTTAATTCATTATTTGGAAAAGTAGGCTCATTAAACCAAATAATTTCCGCTGCAAAAGTGTACCATGGTGCATGAGATGCGGCAGAAATACTGCTTTATTTAACGAAGAACTTATCGAAGTTTATTGCGATGAATGTTAAGAACTTGTAATTCTATAAGATAAACTCATTTTTGCTTATTTTTCGGTCTTGTGTTTTTTTGCAATTACCACCTGGCAAAAATAGTGACCGGCTGGCTACGGAAAAGCAGATATACAATACAAGAACTTTTTAAACGCTGCAAATGCGGTCGCTAAACATATAATTAATATGTTTTATAGTTATACAAACGCACTTGCTTAGTAGAATGTAACTCATCAGAACATTTCTTGGGTTTCCTTGCAATCGAACTGAATTCGCAAGCTCTCCTACTGGTGAAAAGTGGTGGACGAAGAAACGACTTCGAACTTTTGAGCCCCAAGTCTGCAAAACACAAGTCATCAACCAGTTATAAAATTGCTTACTACATTGCAGCTCAATACAAACCGTTGAAGAAATCAAAGCGTAGACTTCACATACAGTAGGATCATCACCACCGTAGAGATGATAGTAATGATACTGGACTGATACTCGACCGTTGATGGATGTCAAGTTTCCGCTCCCAGATGTTTGAATCTTTTCATAGGAAGAAACATAGCCTCTGATCTAAAAGTGAAGTGGGCTAGATAAATTTCAGTAAACTTTTCATTAACAGCGTGTACAATAACTAACAAAAAATTTGTAAGCAGCACGTGATCGATGTTTAAAGGCTCAAACTGATACATTTTCATCATCAACCCAACATAAGAAATGCTTGGAGCAATTTTGCACTCTGCTATTATGCAAATAGCCGAGGATAATTTTTATCGTAGAACTGAAAATTTAATAGCGATTGACGAAGTAAGCTTGGACTCTTCGAATCTGCAGCAACCCAAAACATGTGCCATATGCGATCGGCTTCAGCCGTGAATCGAACCCGTCGCAAAAAATCTGTTAGCAACTTAGGGTAACCCTAGGCCAAATTGCTGACAACGGTTAATTGTTTTGTTTCAACTCTTCGTCTTCCTGTGAGCCTCATCTCGGATTTTTTAAGAGAGGGACTAAGAATCAAAAAGTGCATATTTTGTAGCTGTGTTATACTTCGAGAAATATGAATGTACTAATCCACTGATAAGTTTATTTAGAAATTTGGTAGGAACCAAAAGTCCCTTTACTTATCCCTATTGATCCGGCTATAGAGTTGTCGTAGGCTTTACCAAAAAGATTAGATGCGAGCTGGACGTCAGCTTAGCTTTGAACAATTGTCAAAAAAACAGAAAGTCCATTATTGCATTGAGAATGTTGCAAACAAGACAAAATCAATAACATTTACCTGGAAAGTGTATGTTTGAGAAACCTCAGTAGGATTGCGGATCCACGATAAAGCTATAAACGGAAGCCAGCTTCCACCAACATGAATATCGTAATCCGTATATCTGAAGGAAAAAATATAATCCAATCATGCAAACAGACAGCATCTCACGGTTTATTTTATAGATTGTAACTGTTATTTTGAATGTAACAGTGATATTGCAATCTTCGGACTCCTAAATGACTTTCTTTGAATTTCTAGTAACAGTAATAGCTAAAAGAATTTCAATCAATGTGTTGAACTTGAATCTAACCCACCACGATCTCAGGCCAAATCGAGTGGGATTCGAATCCACGCCCGCACTAACCAATGACGTAGGCCTCAACAGCCCAATGATTTGAAAATAACCTCAGTTATTTATTTGATTGCGGCGAGTCTTTACCGAGGCGCGGCCTTAACCACCCGGCCATCGTAATCTGATGCCGGAGCAGTCGAATCTAGCGCATATACGCTAAAACTAATTCATCATTCCACTATAAGCAGCCAGCCCATTACTCAGCTATTATGACTGCAACAAGTGGTAATTATTCTACATTAATTAAATAATTAAAGACTAATTACTTGAAGATTAAGCAATGAAGATTATTCCGTATTAATAAAGATTAAGCATTGCTTATTTTTGCATCTATATTTTTAATTGTTAACATCTTCGAATAAGTTTCTATTTCATTCAAACGCCCCATATGTGCTCTGTAATATTAATTTATAAACCCGATATTTTTTACGCTATTCTTTATATTCTTTTACTCACCTGTTAATAGAATTGTATCGAACGGCCGAAGTAAATATAATGGACGGTTCTCGAGTGCCTTTGTAAAATCTCACCTGTGAAACATGCAAGAAAAAACAGTCCTCGACCATTCTGAGATAGACAAAGTCAAGCTCTACACAACTGGAAACAATTACATAAATCCTTAAATCTATTCGGAAACAAAAGCTTTATTTCAATGAGCTTCAAGGTTACTTAGTAAATCAAGATCTTTGCCACTGTAGCTGCTGATCATTGTTTAAGGGTGTTGTATAATTAAATCTTTGCAAGAGTACATCCATTACAAAATACAAAATAAGATCTTCAGGAGGTGTCTATACATTAAAAATTTGACAAAAGCTACGAAAATGATATGATTTGTTTCGCTTTAAAAGGTTCCGTCTGTAGCAAACCCCAAATTTCTGAGTTTTTTATTTTTGCATCTATATTTTTAACTGTTAACAGCTTCGAATAAGTTTTTAGTTCGTTCAAACGCCTTAAACGAGCTCTGTAATATTAATTGATAAGCCCAATGTTGTTAACATTATACGTGACAATTTTATTTTGGAGCATGGTTGATGGAAATTTTAGAAAGTTTTACAAATAAAATAGCCAAAACAAATTGAAACATATTTAAACGTAGAGACGTTTCGGTTAAAATACAATCACCATTGTCAATTTTATTCAAATAGCATATGAATATTGATTAAGATCGACAATGGTTACTGTACTATAACCAAGACGTCTCTTTATTTAAATATGTTTCACTTTGCTTAGACTATTTTATTTGTAAACAATTATATTTTGATCTATTTTAAATTAGCATTTCCAACTGATGTATTACTCACCGCATTGCCATGATAAAACAAGGGAGTAAATACGGAACCTCCATAGTTGATTCGATTCATACCATAAGTAGAGTCACCATCATATTCGTAAGGATACCATCCAGGTATCAAAGTGGCCACATCACCTTCAATTTCTCTAGCTCTGCTCCAGAGCATATCAATCCCGACAAGTTCAACTAACATAAAAAGGTGCACTTTACAAGCGTAACCAAATTAACGAAGAGGTTAAGAAATGAAGGCTTTACTGAAGTCTGTTAAGTCTTGCTGTTATGCTACAGGAGTGATTCAAACTTATAAATCTCATAAGAGTGATTCGTCAAGCTTCTAAAACTTGTGACGGTCGTAATAAGCTGAATGAGCTGGCTGCTGATTAAGAAAAGATGAATTATAGTCTTGACACATATACGAGAAATTCGGCTTCTCCGAGATCAGATTACGATGGTCCAGTGGTTTAAGCCATGCCTCCGGTAACAACGCGCCGCAACAATTGGGCTGGTGACAGAGCTGGAACGAGGACCAAACCTACCGAAACGAGACATCATAGCTTCAAGACCGAGACGAGACATCATAACTTCGAGACCGAGACGAAACTTTAAAGTTACGAGACACGAGACTTTATAAGCCAAAAACTAGAAAATATAAAAACGATAGTAATACTCTGGGGTATGGGCTATACTAAGCCAAGTTATTGAAATAACGTTACAGCAAAATTACATTAGCAAAAACAAATGAAGCAATGAAGCCGTCGCGGTTATGAACTGATGTAGCCTATTACAAATGTGCTATTGGTCATATCCTTTTAACGATTACAATTAATGATTTAACGAGTTTACCATAATAATAACGAAACAGCTTATTATCGCAGAAGATTTAAGTCCTTGTAGCTTGCAAGGCAAGCAATACCTCTAGCAGACGATTGCACGGCCCAATATTCTTTTTTAATCTAACGAAAAAGATGTCAAGAAAACTTTCAACAAAAAGCCATTGGTAGGTTATGTTGGTTTAGACCAGGGATGTCAGCATTGCAGCCCACTATCCTCAGTTAAAACAATTTTTTAGCAAGTTTATCAAGTATTGAGCACGAGAGTGCTCATGAAATTTAATCAAAATACTTTATATTTGTTATATAATAAACTATTTAACATAAACGTTTTAAAGTCATTGTGACACCATGCAGTTTTGAAAATCTATCTGGTTAATAACTTTCTCTTAAAAAGAGCTAACTCAAATCTGGAAGCACTTCCCATGTCGGTAACCAAATTTCGTGCAACTGTAATCCCTGCACTTTCTTCGATTTAAAGCCTTTTTTGGGCCTGGACTACTTTGAATAATCTTTTGATAGCTGTTGTAAACCAGACGAGAATAGCATCTTTCATAGGGAACAAATTTGTAGAAGTCTTAATTTTATGACATATGGCACGTTACTCTCTTGAAAAAGTTTTGATTTGACACACCGTTTGCCCATAAAAAATATATCAATTTTTTAGACGTGGCTAGCGGTCGTTATGTCTTTGAGTGAAGGACATATTGTTAAAAGTTAAAACTGAATTAACATTATTGGATTAATTATTACATTAATTAATTATATTAATGGATTTCTAAGTTTTCTTTGTTGTTAAAAAAGATGCGTTTTCAGCAAAATGCCGCTCAGTGCAAGGCCTACCTATCAATGGTTAATTTTTTTTTTTAGAACTATAATATGAAATATTAGAATTCTGGTCACTTTGCGGCTCAGTTAAATATTTAATTTTGCAATGGGTCCCTAATAAATTAAAAGGTTAGACATCCCTGGTCTGGAGTAGATTACCATCAAATGCATGTGCTTAGTGGCTGAAATAGACCAGTTTTCATATATGCTGCTCACAAAAAGAAAGCAAAAGCCTGCAATTCTGCAGCCCTGAACAACAAAGCAAAATGGTCAAAACAAAATGTGACCAAATGTTTTTGCAAAGTGCGAAATCACGCACAATCTTTTACTTTGAATACATCGGGTAAGTACCATTGTTGCTTCCGTATCAAAGAAGACCTGAATGCTGTTTCAAATCCAAAATTTTTTCATGTCTCGATCGAGACATGACCATTTTCCGAGACTTTCAAGGTCCAAGACCGAGACGAGGCATTGGCATAGCGAGACCGAGACACTCAAAAACGTGTCTCGAGACGTGTCTCGAGACCGAGACACGTCTCGGGACATCCAGCTCTGGCTGGTGACACGTCACTGGTCGTGCGGGCGTGGGTTTTACTCCCAGTCAAAATTAGCTTTTTCTAATAATTTTAATTTAGCCTAAGATCTTAGTGCGTTAAATTCATGTTTAATGCATTAATTGAAATTGATAATCCATACAATTGCACCCGTACGTCTTACTCTGAGGTTGTCCACAAAGTGTAAACTGAGCTGTTAGCCCCAGTTTTCAGCATCTAGCAGGCAACTCAAATCTTGATATAGTAATTGAGTGACTTTTTGCTTGCTCATGTCTCAATCTACTGAATTGCAGTTGAGGCAATCTTAAAACTTTAATCAATTGATTACTGCAAGAAGTGAGTGCATAAGGTGCAACCATGTGCATCAGAGATGGGCAGAGTCACAAAAAGCTGACTCCGGATTCGCTCCGGTTCCAAAGACTTGGACTCCGCTTCGGAATCCTGTTTGTCCACAAATTTTAGAATCCAAATCCGCTCCGGCTCCGCGCCCATCTGCATCTACCACGGGCTATTGAATGGGAACTATTGAAATGAGCGTAAGAGCATATGCGTGGTAGTCGGCAAATCGGAATTTTATTTCAAACCGGGCCAAACTAAACACATTTGTACAAAATTTGAAATTAAGTAAACTAGATTGTTGTATTTAAAGAAGTGTTGCAGCACAGCATAGGTCTCTTCATGCGTAATTGATCATCAAACAATGCACGCCTACATATACTCGCACAACGTCATAATTTTAAGAATATTCAGCATTTACCAGTCGCATTTCCCGTTAGAATAGTTTCAGTGCTGTTTAAAACCGGGCGCAAAGCTTCAACTGTGGGAGAAACAATTTCCACATCACTAAGAACACTAGGGATGTTGCATGGGTCCTCTGAGCAGCATTTCACGTGGCATTTTTCAAATTTCATATCGTATCCAGGAGGAACGGCTTTTTTGATTTCGTCACAGGATATGGTAGCACAAAACGCTTCCGGAATGCAGTAACTCAAAAAGGTTTTACCTAAAACAAAATTGTAATCTCATCTTGATCTTCAAGATCACAATGTTTTGATGATGTACATTGTTTTCGTTACGAAAATAAAACTAAAAGTTTACGATAAAAAGAATCAACACTTTTTAACACACCCAAAGACCTTACCATTTATCAAAACATCAGAAAACTTTCCGTTAAAGGCAGCTTCAATTTCAGCGCAAACAAAGCCCTGCTCACACGTTTCAATCTTTCGGAAATCTTGCTCAATTATACCGGAAGCTATTTTGATTCCCGCATTGCATCGGATACCTAAAAAAAACAATCATGAGAAAGCTTACTGCATGCCTTGCATACTAATGTTGTGTTTCCACTCACTATTTGTGATCAAGTGTGTCCGCAACGAGACATCACACATGAATTCGATAAATTTGTGATCCTGGCAGTGATGGATGAAATAAACAATGCATCACGAAATGCATGAATTTTTGTTACATTTATTTTAATCAAAAAGCGCTTTCTAACTACAATTTGCTCCACAAATACATTAGGAACATCTTTAAAAAACAAGATACGAGTTGCTGCTGTGAGCAAGCTCAAATATGACCAAGCAGACCTAAAACTTCTGTTGTTACTACTGGCTTGAATTGTGTTACTTATCGTAGGCTCGTTATGTCACTGGAACCGAATAATCCTATCTGTTACAGCAAGTCGGTGAAGCTACCCTACGAATCGAACCTGAACCTATGATCAGGCTTCCATGCACACCCAAGTTGGATAATCTTTCTCGCAACATTTTGCTGACCTTCATAATTTGTCTTCTTGGGTTTGTTTTCGGCACTTAGCGTTAATCGAGCTTCCTTCTGACTGTTGCAAAATTTATAATTGTTTGAATTAACTTTAATCTTGTTTTTGCATCTTCCGCATTATTTTAGTTTATTTGTTTTAAGCTACCGCTGTTTGGCTGCAGGTCTTTGCATGTCATGTAATTGATCTTGAAATTCCTTTTGCGACCATGTTATTTTGTTACAGTTTTGAGTTGGCATTGCAGCGGCCAGACGTCTTTCATTGATGGACGCTCTGTTGTAGAAATCGTGAGTTTAGATGCAAGTAATAATATGGTATTGTAGTACACTGTTAAGAGATTTTATTGGAACTGTTAAGAGTTAGTGATTTCAAACTGTATTAGATTCTACTGTTAAAATTCATTAAGGTTACTGATACTGTTTGAATGTACATTCGATTGCAGATACTGTTTTGAATGTCTGTAATCTGTAGTGCTGCTTCAGTCCTAGCTGTTAAATGTTTGTTGTACTCTTGTGAAGCAACAGTCGGTAAGTGTTATTTTCTTTGTGTTAACTTTATTTATTACGTTATGCAACAGTGTGTTTATTTTTAATTAGTTTGCGTCATTACTTTGTTCTTGTAGTTATTTAATTTACCCGTACCTTTGTTTTAGGTTTGCGTCTTTTCTTCATAATCGATTTATTTAATGTGTTATAATTAAGAAAATTGCGCGTTTTCGGAAACACAGGAGGGATTAGGACCTCGCAGCATCTACACTATCTTAACTACGTCTATACGATTTCTATTTTTAAAGTTACCTTTACGGTTTTTCCGATGTGTTATTTTTTGCCGATACCGGTAATAATATCGTACAACGGTCAGTTAACGTAGTGGTTAAAGACATCGCTATCGGCGCAGGAGGTTTTGGGTTCGATTTCCAGACCTGTCAAATCAGACAGTGTCGCCAACACCTCGCCACTGCTGCGACGTTTCTAAGATGCCCAGGCTCTATGCCGCAGAGATGGCCCCCGCCACTCGTTACACGCTTCGGCGTAACACTGCGAGTATAATGAAGATTTGATTCGATTTTTAATACCGTGCCACATGCACTTGTATGGTTTGAATGCTCAGGATATGTCGCTCAAAAAAAGTTATTCCACCATGAGGTGCCTTACTTCAATTTTCAAAATTTAAACCTTACCATGCAGTTGCGTGATATTGGCAATATGTCCTTCCGCATTCGAGGCTGTTGTTGTTGTTTGCCCAGAAGCAAAACAAAATATGAAACCTATCAACAAGCATATTGCTAGCTTCATCTTTTCAGCTAGAAAATTACAGAAAAAAGTAAAACGGTTACGATTAAGTCTGAAAAGTTGGCATGCAGGCTGGTTTGAAATTGACAGAGCAGCGCAGTGACTTAAAACGTGGTTTTTACTCCAACAACTTGGTTCTAGGTGATTGGTTTTAAGTCCCTCCTAAGCCAAGCTTACGCGTCCTTGGATAAAATTCTCTACGACGACTGTCTGTGTTTGACGAATTCTTAACTAGTAGTAAACTACCGATTAAATTAATGACTCTTAATAACAAAACTTTTGCCATAACTGTTTGTTCGTTAAGCGATATAATACAGACAACTGTAATTAAGTGTTAAAGCAGTGTCAAAGTATGCCAGTTACTGTGACCATGCCTTAGTAATATTCTGTCTATTATCAGTTATCGAAATAGAAGGTCTCATCATTTATAACTCATTCACTGTTTTTTTCCAATACGAGTGTTCCAGCACGGCGTTGCTATAAATTTCACATTAAGCTTGGCTCCAGTGGGTTTCGATCTCGCACTTTTATATTACTCAAATTCACTTTCCCTGGCATTTAGTTTGTTAAGTTCTCATCGACGATGCCGAATGCACTGCGACGCGGTGTAATTTCGCAACTTTGTTTGCGTTTTCAACCTTTGGCAGCAAGTCACTAATTGAACAGGTACACCGGTTGTTGGGATTAGCAACGATTTGATACCGAATTACACGTGCACTTCGTTCACTGTTTCATTCTTGATTTGTATCAGTTGGTGAAAAGACGTTGTTTTAAGTTGAGTTTCCGTTACAGTTTGATTTTATTGGAAGTTTTATTTTGGAGTCAACCTCGGTGAATTTTTGCCAGTAATCCCTATTTTATGCATTAAATCCAGTTGTATTTTACTTTCAAGAAGTGGTATATTTGATTTGAGGGAAAGCTAGTGAAGGCTTTAGAGTTCCCCCTGAGCTACAATTTTTTGTGTGTGACGAAGCTAGATTCTACCGCGATAACACCAGTCACGAACGTAAGGATAGTTTCGTAACAACGAGTATCTAAAATTTAACTTTCTTTTATTTTGCCTTTCAATCAGTCAGCTTTATAAAACATTTGAGTTGAAAGACACGAAGTCAGATTCTGACATTTTCACAATTTTGGTTTTGTATTCACACTTTAGGGTTCAGATAACGAAAGTAAGTATTTCAAACTATGAAATAGCTTTGCATTTTATGCAGCATCGCCGAATCGTGCGTTTTTTGCACACCCGGCCAACAAGAACAAACTTTACCGACAGTGCCATACACAGTATTACGTCAGAACAATTTTGATTAAAGGCCCACTGCACCCAAATTCATCTATAGTTGTAAAATACGTATTAAATATATTCAAACATTTTCGCGAAAATTCGATCACGATATCTGGTCTCGGTAACGAGAAAACTGGTAAAATATCGTTAAATTCGTGACGTCATTGGGTACCAACAACCAAGAAATAATGCGACTTCTAAAAGCTTTCGCTGTGCGAAAGCTTTCGCATTTTGCCGAAAACTTTCGAAAGCTTTCGCACAGCGAAAGCTTTTAGAAGTCGCATCATTTCTTGGTTGTTGGTACCCAATGACGTCACGAATTTAACGATATTTTACCAGTTTTCTCGTTACCGAGACCAGATATCGTGATCGAATTTTCGCAAAAATGTCTGAATATATTTAATACCTATTTACAACTATCGATGAATTTGGGTGCAGTGGGCCTTTAAGCTTAGCGCGGGATTTTTTAAGCAATAAGATAAAATCGGTATGCCTACTTGGGAACTTAATGCGTTTGAATTTTGATTCACACCCACTTTCTGGTACAATCTATCTATACCAATCGGGGGGTGGGTCGAGAGCATGGATGCAAAGGGCTTCATTGAAAAAGTAAGGAGAACAAACTATCGCTAACTGCTCACAAACGATCAAATTTAAATAAATTCGCAACTAAACTCGCAAAAAGGTCGAAAACCATATTTTGCTTCAACTATGGTAATCGCAGCTAATTTTGCAATTCTTAGAACTTTCTTGTGGTATCTTGACACACAAAAACCGCAACTTCTATCGAACTCCAATGCTTGTTTTTTTCAAAGCGACACAATTGCAGATTGGTTTCTAAATGAGTGAAGTATATATGCAAGATGACCTACCTGAGTTTTCAACCCGCGAAACAAGTTTCGGAGACCTACGCACCAACCACTCGGCCAACTCCTCGTGCTCGACCTCTAAAGCTTTGTAACAACTGTATCTTCACCAGTGGTGGGCAGTAATTAGTTACTTTTGTAACTAGTTACTTTTTTAGTAACTGTAACTAAGTTACTTTTCTGCAAAAGTAACGGAATTTGTAACTAGTTACCACTTTAGAACCTTAAAAGTTACACTTACTTTTATGGAGCTTTTTCCTCCGCTAAAAAAACGGAAAGAAATTATTTAATTTTACTTCATTTATAACAATGAGCTTGGTTCTTTGACGAGCCCACCGAAACTGAGGCCGAACCGAAAAAAAAAAAGATCAACGTACAAACATGGTGCAAACCTAAACAAGGCAACCGTCAATGCTCCAGTGTAGTAAATACTTCGACAAGTAGTGACACAGACAACGACCGTGATGCAAGCTGAAGTGACAGTTTGTTAAGGCTGTTTGTTCGCACAATCAAAGCGACGAAGATCTAGCATTGTCAATAAAGTAGAAAAGTTTCTTTTCGCCCCGCCCTCACAAACTGTTCACGCAAACGCTTTTACACATGAAATACATGACAAACTTAAGGAATTTTTAATTCATTGCAATACTGCTCTTCCTTCTACTTAGTAGCGTATTTAGGGGGTGAGGGCATTGTGCCATAGCCCCCTCTTTTTGACTTTGCCTTTTAGTAAAAAAAAAAACGAAATCAATGGTGCCAGGTGACTGAAATATGCCAGACTTTTTTGATGGTTTGCGTAGCTTATGGCCAGGGGGTAAGATGAGGGTATGCATCCTCCCACCAGCCATTTTTCAAAAATGTTTTTGATAAATACAATTTTTCATAATTTCGAACCTCTTAGATAAAAATAAGCCTTACGTCAGAAGCACGCACAGTGGTGTAACAAGAAGGGGGGGGGGGGCGTCCGCCATGGGCGGCACGCCCGGGGGTCGTCATTTTGGATAAGCTTTATGTAATTATTTTTCTTAATTATTTTGAACAACTATTACTTGGCTATATCGCTTATTTGCTAATCGTAAATCATCTTACTGTGGTGTCCAATGCCCAGGTGCAAAGTTGCGGAAATGGGCCCCGCCATCTCGTTTACGCTTTGGTGTATTCCCGCGAGTATAAAAAGATGTGATTTTAATGTGTATTATATCACAATTGCGCCCTGTTTTCTTCTTCGTATTTGCGTTATTTGAATCGCTCACAGTCAGCGTGCGAATGCAGTAGTTCCATAGGCACTTTAGGCAGTACTACGCAAGTGACATGGGCGCACGCAGGAGGGGGCCACGGTGCCATGGCCCACCCCTTTGGCTCTGTAATAAGGTAAACCTAACTTTCGGTCTATAATTTCTCCAACTAATAACGGTTGCAGCCTCCTTTCACTTATTTTAGCCAAGCTTCTGCTTTCAGACAAACTCCGAAAATGTTTTTGCATTGTTTACAGTGACTGTCAGTGGCGTAGCCACGGGGGGGTTCGGGGTTGCAACCCCCTCCCCATTGAGCCTCAAATGACGTCATACATAATCGAAACTGTGAGCACAAAATGCATCATTGGTGAAGCACTCAAAGTTATGGGCCAACAATATGACAAACTTTCCTTAAAAATTGTTCAAAAAGCACTAAAATGGTCATTGCAGTATGCAAATTTTCAAAATTTTTCCGGGAAGGCATGCCCCCGGACCCCCCTAGAGTCGTTTTTGGCACTTAAGTTGCTCAAAAATAACTCTGCCGAAAAAAATACGCTTGAAACAGTGACGAAAATTGATGCCCCCTCCCTCAAAAAATTTCTGAATACGCTCCTGACATGAGCCATTTTCAAAAGGCTTATTTACGCCCGTTACCGAGTTTAAACGACTTTGCATGTAGTTAACATTCAACCTAATTCAAAATTACATGATGTACCCCACCAAAACTTTCAGGATTTGCACCTGTGTGCAACGTCACAACGTATAATCAAATGTGAAGTCATTCTCTTTTTTAACGAATTTGTAACTGTAACTAAGTTACTTTCCTTGCAAAGTAACTTGTAGCGGTAACTAGTTTCTGACCTCTTTAAAAGTAACTTGCTCACCACTGATCGTCATAGTGGAACGCTGAGTAGTCTGCATGATTTCAGGTAAAAAGAAAAACTAACCACTCCTTTTGAAGCAACCTTTTCTTCTCTGCTGTTTGTCAACTTCGCTCATCGGCAATCACGTTGTCGGCAATTAATCTTAATTGCTTTGAATCTTCGCAAAATTTTGCAACTTAGCACTTTATTTCGCCGGTATTTGAAAATGCCTTCAAACCTCTATATAAGTTTGAAAAATGAGAATTGAAGTGGCGCAGATGGCTTTTTAAATACCGAGTTAAATACCGTAGTGTTTCCAACTTGTGTGACCTTAACAAACGGATTTTAGGGCTGAACTGCAGAGCTTTAATAATAAATATTTTAAATAGTCCTGTTTATCGTCAGCAGAACTCTGTAAATTAGAGTCGACTTACAATATGGTAATTAAATGGTTTATTTTAGATACCAGTATTATCTTATCACTCATTGTTTCGCTTTTGTTAAAATAACTTCATAAGAATACAGTATTTGACAAATTCAGACAAGTCACTCTTTGATTAATTTTAACTTCTCCATTTTGGCGATATTTTAGATATTTTCAAACCTCGGCTTTTCATTGCACCCCATTACACAAAAGCAATTTTCGAAGGATGATCCAGTGCTTGTGGGTTTTTTGGTAATGGTTATTAGTGGTGTAAAGTAACGAAGTAGTTTTACTAAAGTAGACTACTTACGTATTATTGCTTGGTAACTAGTACTTACTTGAGTGATTTAAATTTCGACTACTTCTACTTACGTAGTTCAACCAAAAAGTAACGCTACTTAAGTGGCTTTAAAAATGATAAGTAGTTAATATTAAGCAATGTATCACGCAAATGATAAATAATCATGCTTGATAATAAAATTGGCAGCATTAGCATTAGACATTGTTTTATTTTATATATACAAGTTTTTCAATTTCGTGATTTTAAGTGGTCTTTTGTTGTTTGTGTTTGGCGTGGACACTGAGGTTGCATTTTGCATATTACGACGCACTTCACTTTTTCATTTTCGTCAAATAAGTGTGCTAATTATCCTAAATATACTTAAGCATCGGCAAAATATATGTCAAGTTTGGAAGTGAACAAATTATCTTTTGCCAAAGCTCAGCTTTATGGCCTTGGTTTTGCAAACGCTACTTTTTACTTAAGTAGCTTCAAATTGCTGGTACTTTTTACTTCTACTTCGTTACTTTTTACATCCCCTACTTTATACTCAACAATACTTTTACTTAAGTAGATTTCTGGACTACTTTTTACACCACTGATGGTTGCCCCTTCTTACATTTTTGGGATTGCCTTGAAAGATTAAAAAAGCAAACACGAGATACAAATGCATTTCAAATTTCACTCAGTTAAAATAGGACTACCATATTTTCACTGCACAAAAGGAGGACAGGTTCTTTGAAGATCATCACGTCCGCAGATGTACAATTTTCCGCCCAAAATCAAGTGAGGAGCAAAAAAAAGGCCATCACGTCCGCAGATGTACAATTTTCCGCCCAAAATCAAGTGAAGAACAAAAAAAGGTCATCACGTCCGCAGGACGGTGTTCATATTTCCGACCAAAATCAAGTGAAGAACGAAGAAAAAAGAAAAGAAAAATGGTCATCACGTGCGCAGGGTAGTTTCAACTGAAACATCCCACAGTTTTTGTGCAGGCATGATTTGACATGTTTTCGCTATTCCAAAATGCCAAAAAGGAGGACATTTGGGCATTTTTTAAGAACAAATTACTTTTTGTTAAAAAGGAGAACGTATGGCAAGCCTAAGTGAAGACATTTTTTCCTGTTTCTTAAGGTTGGTGATCTGATTCGCTTTTTTGCTAGGCCAGTGTTTCTCAACCTTTCATGGTTCACGACCCCTTTTTAGAAATTCATACAGCCAGCGACCCCCCTTCCTACTTTTCTTTTTAAACGATTAAAATTACGGTACCACAAAAAACACTTCAAAGATATATAATTTTGAACCACTGCTCAATATTACATCTGTTAGTGCGACGGCTGACTTTGCAACCGCACAGCCGATTTAGAGATTTGTGGTGTGCTGTTCGATAAAGCCAATCTTATATCATCATAAACTTTCCATCGATTTCGTGCTTTGGTTTTGATAGAGCTGAAAAACCGCTCTCGCCGAGGTATGTTGTGGCAAATGGAAGTAATATTTGAAAAGTCAGTTCGGATATTTGTTGGTAGGATTTGTGCATAGCACACCAAAACTGAGAGATTGTTATATCCTGTAAAGCATCAGACGAATCATTTTGAAGATCACAAAATTGTTCATGTAATTCTTCGTGAGAACGGGTTTCGTACGAATCCAGCTTCTTGTTCTTTAGGCTTAGGAAAATATCGTTTGAACTCAGCTTCAAAAGATTGAAGGTGCTCTGTAATCGATGTCTTCAAACGTTCATCGAGTTTTTCATTTTTAATAGCACGGGACAAATTTTCAAACATGGCGATATTTCCATGTAGGCCTATCACATTTCAATGCCAGTTTTGCAATTTTGAGCAAAAGGCATTCAAACTGTCGCAGTCATTTTGAAAATTTCAGAAATCTTTGCGATTTTATAAATAAATTTACGACCCCCCTGGAAAGACCTTTGCGACCCCCTTGGGAATCGCGACCCCCAGGTTGAGAAACCCTGTGCTAGGCTATAGGCAATGCAGCGTTCAAAAGCATTAAACCGAATACACGATTGAAATTCTGAACCATATTCGACACGGGTCATTTTTTTCTTAAGTCGAAACCGAGTACTGTAAATTTCATTGTGAAGCGAAGGCAAAAACCATTTAAATAGGCGGTTTAAAAGCTAGCTTGCTGGCTCTCTTGTGACTATGCCCTTATTCCCGTTTCAGTTCTCTCGCTCTAACGTGGTTTGTAAAGTCTTCGCAGTCTCTGAACTTCAAGTTGTTGAAATGTTGTGAGGTTTTATGGCGCTTTATAACTACTCAGGTCCTTTAGCGCCAGGATTAAATTTTTGTCAAGAATTCACTGACGTATGTTTATTCTCTGTTTATTTCATTCTCCCCGCCACACTTAATTGCTGAACGCTTAGCAAGTGTAACAGCAGATACCAGTTTTAAAGTCTTTGGTTTGACCGGACTGAGAATAGATCCTAGCCTATCAGCTTCCAAGGCGAACGCTCTTAACCACTAGGCCATGGCGCTGGTGACCCCGTTTCATTAAAAACAACAAATTTGTTTGTTGTCTTTTAGTGATTAATCACTTGGATACTTGTCCATCAGCGCAAAGTGTAGTTATCTCGGCGTTACAGACGAGAAAAGTAATTTGCATATGTCGCAAACGTAATCAAATTCTTAAAAAAGAAACAGGCTTCTGCTGCCGTTATTACATTTTTAATCACGTGAAGAGATATTAAAGTATAAGCAGAGCGGGATTAAGCAATGGGCATACTGGGCAGTTGCCCCGGGCCCCGCACTTTGGGGGACCACGCGCTTATGCTAATTTTTAGCGCTATTAAAAATTGAATTCAAATAAATTTACAGCCCTTATAACTTACAATTACTAACACACTTGATCTGAGAAATCAAAATATTTACGTACCGGTACGTTGATTACCTGTGCGAAGAAAATTTAGAACTGACTTCCAATGACCAAGTGACTGCAGTGCATGTCACAGTACCTACTGGTATAATAGCACTTAAATCAATGGCTGCGAACGACTGTCAAATGTTCAAAAAAATGTCAGGACTTGTGGCCGATATCTAGAAGCATGCAGACTAATCTAGGTTTGTGGAAATTTACCAGCTATTTCATTTAAAAAATTTTAAACAAATTTATAAGTTATTTTCTTAAAAGCTGTATCTGGAGTTTCTAGAAACTTAATGAGCTATAGGCGATAAAGTATGATATTAGAAAATTAGACTGATAACTTGAAAGGATTCGAGGTGTCGGATCTTCGCACTTGGCCCAAAATTAGCCAAATTTTGGAATTACAGAAACTTACCGGTATTTATGCTTTAGCAATACAAAGTTTATTTGAAGAGATTGAGATGACAACTGCACAGAGTGTTTCACATTTAAAAGTGCTCATGACTGGAAGAATTCGTGACTTAGGCCGAATATATGAGAGTGGAAGTCAAAATCGTAAAAGAAAAGAAGAGAGATAAAATCAAAAGAAGTTAAAAGCAAGTGTAAGAAACTAAGTCAGTTCTTTCCTCATGTAAACGAGCAGTTAGCTGATCCTACATCCATTCAATCTTTGAGCAATGATAATCAAGCCGTGCAAGCTATGAATCTTGAGAGTATAGCAGAGCAATTTGCCTTAGCTTTTTTGTACTGCACTCCAAGTGTTGTTTATTATAGTTTCTGTGTTGTTTTCATTTGCCCTTTTAGTAAAACAGTGCGAAAATTTTATTCTGTGTTCGACCCAAAGCGGGCGCCACAGCAGTCGACTTAGGAGGGCCAAGCGTTTATCAGGGGGGGCCAAAGTTTGAAGTTAAGCACAAAAGCCGCTGTCTTCAGAAGAGTAAGGTGGTTAATTGGGGGGCCAGGCATGTCGATTGGCGCCGGCCTTGGTTCGACCTTTTAATCAAAACATGTTACTCTTTTTAATAAATCAAAATAACAAATTAGACTCAACCTCTTTGATCTAAATTAATAATAACCAAAATAAAAATTTGTTGTCAACATTAATACTTTTTGAGCGCAACCCAAGTCAGAGTTTAATAAATTTTATAAAATTTTTGGTTGATTGTGATGTCAATGAAATTTAATATCAAACCAAATCTTCACTATGCTCACGTAATTATGCCGAAGCGTGTAATAAGTGGCAAGTCCCATCTCCGCGGCTCAGCACCTGAGCAACACAGCTCCGAAGAAAAGTCACAGCGGTGGCGAGCCGTTGGTGACACTGTGTTCGATTTGACCGACCCGGGAATTGAACCTCAAACCTCCCGCACCAATAGAAATGTCTTAACAACCGAACTAACGAGCCGGTGCAAAAAGATATTAGTTGTTTTCGCCTTTCATAATTTAGGGGCCCCGCATTCTATATCTGCACCGGGCCCCGCCATCTCTTAATCCGCCCCTGAGTATAGGGCTTTTGGTTTTTACTGCGTTTATTTTAGCATAATTTATATGGCCAATCTCAAAATCTCTTTATACATTCATATTATACTTACATCAGCTCAACTTGTTTCACTACATTTTTAATGGTCATAGTTTTTGCTTCCTTTCACTATGTTTAATTTATCCACAGAAAATCTTCATAACCTGTCGCTTTTGCTCACTTCATTATTTTCAAATGACTATGCCTAATATTTGCGCCTCCATCAGTTCGGAAACGCTCCTTTTTGCGTTGCTGAGAAAGTACATGAGTCAGTCGAAGATCTTTCGGAAGTAATACGGTTCATTAAAATTTTCGTTTCACACAAATTTGACGTAAAATTGTGCGTTCACTGAATGAATGTGGCATGAAATTTATCCAACCTTTGTAATGCTTATATTTGAGAATTCTTCTTGTGTCAAATTAAAATGTCTTCAAGACAAATTCGCTTCGCTTTTTATTGAAATCAGTTTTGCTGCATAATTGTCCGTGAACCGAAAATACTTGGTGCGACCTGATAATTGTAAAATGCACGTGACTGTGATGGCTGTGTTTGGTTTCGCAGTAAAACATTGTTTCCACCAATAACTTTCTAGCCGCTCATTTTTAAACATTCATTGCCTCAGGTTTTGCTTGACTCGACATTCGTGGATCCAGGAAGGTCTCAGGGGCGTTGCAGCTTCCCTAAGTTTTTTTAATACATTAGCTCTTCGACACGTTTAGACTCACAAAACTGTTACATAAGCATTTTTCGACTCTCAGCTCGTTCACCCCTCTTGAAATGTTAGGATCCACCCGTGCTCGACTTAACCAAAATAAATACATAACTGAAGAGGGAGACTGCGAAGTAAACTTGCGCTCTTTTGACTCAGCAACCCCCTGATATATATGTCAAATGCAATTGGCTCCAGCCGCGAATCGAACTCGTCACATAGAGGATCTGTTACCTGCGCGTGGTACCGCTGGCCATATCCCTGACGTTAGTGGTCAAGCAACCTCTTTAATATTTTCTACTAAACTTTCAAAAAATCTGATTAAATTTTTCTGCAAAATCAATATATTCTGTGAGTAAAGCTGCTGAAGGGGTGATTCTTCAAGTAGGTTTGGTTTCGGCTGCTAAGTGTTCGGATTTATGAACGATTACTTTACTCTCTTTGATCAATCATCGATTTTTCAATTAATTCAAGTTGTGTGCATGTACTTTCTTAAAACTTTACTTATAAAATGCAAAAACTTAAGCTCGAGTTGAAGTTATACGCATAATCGCGCCAACCAAAAAGTAGACATTTTTTTTTGATTTATTGCCCCTACCGAAAGGGTATGACGAGACAGAAAAAAGGCACAACGCAAAAGAAACTGGCAAACACACACAGTCACGTATACAAGAAAGAACAACAAAACAAGTAAACTTCCTGTTTACATTTTTTACAAAGTTGTTAACAAACTCATATTTCCCCTGTCCACATGTCTAATTTAAGTGGGCCAAAAGCCACGGGCTTTTGACCCACTTAAGTTGGACACGTGGACAGGGGAAATATAACCCTTGAAGGTAAAGTCTTGACTTAAAGCCTTTTTTTTTGGGGGGGGAAGTAAAACCTGGTACATTTTATTCAAACACCTGTGCTATAAATACGGCAATGAGATGTTACATTTTGTGTTATTCTAGGTTCTTTTGTCAACCAAACATTTCATTTCTTAAATTTCATTCAAAAATTCAAACTTTTTTATGGAATGCGATGTTCTTACAACCAGTTTTAATTGAAACCAAATTTCTAGACTAGTTTTTTTTTGAATGGTGTTTTGTGTATGTGCTATACGAAGTGAGAACACGATCTATTTGCAAGTCTTCCGTTAGACTGGGCCACTACGGCGGGTAGACTGCATGGTCCTACTGAAAAACTATTTTTCATTTATACGAGGGAGCTGCGGATGTTGTGTAACGAGCTCGCCAAGAAATTGCCGGTCACGTGTCTACCACTATAACAGGGGAAAATCCCGTGAAGTTCCTATCCTTACGAAACAAGTGAACTAGCCGGCTTGTTCTCCGCGCAATCTCTTTGATGTTGAACGTTAAGCAGAGAGGCTATGAACATCACTTTAAGGTCATTCGTTTGACCCAACTCGAAGTCAAAAGTTTTCTGCAAATCGTGAGACAGAAGTTCTATCCACTCGGCAATTTAATTGGGTTTTTGAATACTGATTAATGGTCAAGTAGCTTCAAGCTTGAACTTAATCACAAGAAATAAATAGCAATTATAATGTTTGTCCTCAACTCCATTAAAATTCGTTATTGCACATTCTTAAACTTGCGCTAATATTAGCAGTCTACTTCTATTTGTTTTGAAGGCTGCATTCTACAGTACGTCACCTGCTTGGCGTATTTATTTCCGGTAACAGCGCGAGAAGAGCTCTTGTTTTGTATTACCAGATCTAGTTTTTGAAACAGATCATGGAAAACGGATGAAACATGCGTAGAATACGTGGAGAACCACACTACGTTGATCCGTATGTATCCGCAAGTGGATCAATTGAATTAGTAATTCATTCCGATGGAAGCGTATTCAAAAAAGGCTTTAGCCTGCGCTATAGAGGCAGGTGCAAAACGATGAGTCAAAACTGTGGCAGGAGTAGTGTCGTAAGTCAAAAAAAACATTAGTCGCAAAGAAAACGAGTGTTGTAAATCTAAAAAAAAAAAAAACGTGCTTTTTTTATTCTTTGGCTTTTTGTTATACTCGTATGTTTAACAGATATATTTTAATAAAGTGCTACATAATTTTGAAACACGTTTGTGGGGGAGAGCATTTCGGTCACACACTGTTTCAAATGGTAAGTTAATGCGAATCAGGGTTACATTTTAATACTCTTTTTGTTTACTGAGCCAACAACATGGGTACGCTTGTTACTATCAGAAAAATAGGTAACCTTCCAACAAAAGGACCCATTCTTTGCTGTTTTGAATATCAAATCGGGAAAAACAGTTAGCTTTTTAACAGATATTTTAACCTAGAGCTACAAATTTATCAGTTACCGCAATATAAGATGAACAACGAAGGTGATTAATTCATTGTGTCAGCAGTCAGCAGCGGTACACAAAAAAGATTTTTAATTTTTTACTAAGTTACGAAATGTCAAAATGATAGCAAGCCACAGAAACCTTGGACAAATTGATACGTTCGAGGATCAAACTCAAATCTCCACTGAGCCCGTCAAACGAATTGCATACGCTACACCAAACCTCGAGTTGCAGAGCAAAATTAAACACAAGTTACACAACAAAGAAAGCTTTAGTTTGCAAAATTAAATCGCTTGAGCGTAGCATTAAAAATAAATAAATTTAAAGGGTTTTCAATAATGGTCTTGCGGCTCGTTAGCGGCCCAATGTTAGAAAAAAGCAACAGAACTGGACCGTTAGCGGACCGACAAAAAGTTGTGCTAACGGCTAGGCTTAGGGTTTTCCTTTTTCTCGGATTTTTAACTATCCGGAAAACGGGAAATTTTCAAAAAATTTCTCGGAAATTTCGGGAAATTCTTGGAATCCCGAACGTTTTTGGGATTTTCGGGATTCGAAAAATTACCGGGAAATTTTCACGGGAAATTTTTTTGAGCTTGGTTATTTTGACATTTTTTCTGATTTTCAGCATTTATTTGTAAGTGAAATTGCAAAAATCTTTTTCTAGATTTTTCGAGAAAAGAGAGCAGTTCATGGACTCTGCCGTGGCATCAAACAAAACAAAGAGAGATTTTGTTTAAGCAACAAGACTTTACGAACGCCGAGCATTTTTTCCATAGCGCCAACTCGCTAACTTTACACTGTGTGCATAAACAATTTATTATCGCGATAATTTATCGTCGATAACAAAATATATTACAAAAGCGATATCGCTAATCGATAAATCAAAACTATTTTGAGCGACGACGATAATCGGCAAAAAATTATCGCCGATAAATTATTTCGATAAATGCCCATCTCTGAGAACAACCCTGTCTTGTTTTTTTTTTTATATTGACAACTTGATTGCAGCTTTGCTCGTAATTTTCACAGCTTTTTGTATTTCCTGCTTGCAAGCAAAGTTAAAGCTCTTTAGAGCGAAGCGGTCGACTTCAGTCACTGAAAGGTACGGACGTACCATCGTATTTTAGCATTTGTAGTAGGCCTATATGAATTTTACTGGGAAGTTTAAGGAATCTTTGTTAAAGGTTACTGCAGTTTTTACTGAAGTAGAATTGGAGTTGATTTGAACCGCGACTCCCTTTCTAATATCACAGCGGGCCATTACCACCGCTCCTTATAGTTAGTTGAACTTAACTGCTTGCCCAATAAAACGTGGCCACTGCCACACTCTTATAGTTAGGTTGGGCCACTGTTCTCTTTCCCTGCGTGGTCACTGCCACGCCCTTCATATATCTGAGCCACTGCTCTAAATTTCCCGAGTTAGTATATACTATAGCTAAATATACTATACTATAGCGGAATAATTGTTTGCAAGAAGGAAAATTTTTTTGGTAAGTGCGAATTGTTTTTTAATTTATGCAATTTGTGTTTGGAATATTTATGTTTAGTGTTTACATAGAAAAATGTTACCGTTGCCACGCTTGCATCCGACTATCAACATAATCAAGTGCATAACAATCGTGTGACGCGTGTTTGATTCTGCTAGCTAGCAAGTTTCGTTACAGCACTTTTCGTATGACGTTGACTCGACAAGCACAAGCTTATTTTGCAGTTTTCCTCATTGCACTTTTTAATCTTAAGTTCAATGATTTCAACCTCAGCTATTTTTTTTAATTATACCTGATGTTTCTAGATGTAAATCACTCCTTCTTCTTGATTTTTTTCGGTTTTTTTTCGTTGATCTTTTAAGATAAGCTGAGGCGTGCGACAAATTAGCAGTGTTTGCTGCTTACGTTATCTCCGTAACACACCGGTATAGCACCGAGGCAACACAGATACGAATTACGGACGTAAAGGATGCTGCAGGGATGGTGAGTCACTGGCAGCACTGTGCTTGCATTTTTATCCTCTCGGGAATGCAATTAATTACCATCTGCTGTAAAACACTCCACGATGGAAAAATCGCGTTGAGTGCATTTCCGAACAGCTCGATAAGCAAATTAGGCCTATAGGCTTTTTTCCCACTTTCTATCGTTTCTTATGCTTTGATGTAGAATGTCAAGCACAGAAGATCCGAATATTAATTTTTGAATCTTTGACTTGACCCTACTCCGAATCGAACCAGAAGTTCAACGCTTCAGGACCAGATGTTCTATTCACTCAACCATTGTTTGGCGTCATTCGATTTACTGCACACACTACCTCAAGGTGTTTTATTTTTCAATTGACAAGTTAGCGCGTCAGAGTTTCAAGTACCGGTACGAATACAAAACGTTAAAGAACGTAAAAGTTGTTAATTACTGTTTAATTGAGGTACTACCGGTATGTACTCACATTTCATGCTTCGGAAGAAGATGTCTTAATCTTCTAAATCAACTTCAAAATTCATTTTTTAATTAAGTTTTAATTATCCTTAAGATCTTTTGAGTTCGGTTTTAAAGTCAATTAATTATTTTATATTCCTCAAAATTCACCACTGCAATATTTTAACTTTTTCAACAAAAAATTCTCAATTTGATGCTATGAAGAGAGTTTGTGACGTCATAAAAAGATGATTAACTTACTGCATGACAACTTAATAAATTAGGAATGGATGTGTTGAATCAGTAAGGAATCTCCATTTTTTTCTGAGATTCCCCATACTTATGAAGAAAATCATAAATGATAAACAATTGGATTTTAGTTTATGAGACTAGAGATTTTAGAAGAATCTTTCAATTAAACGTAACCATAGGGAATAAACGAAAACAAACAAGTGGGAAAAAACAAAATTTGAAAAAAATGCCAAGTAAGGTAAAAATTATAAAAGATAAAAATTACTACAAAATGGTAGTAATATGAGTTGAAATATCAATCCACGACCGGTTTCGCCTTAATTGAGGCTCATCGTCAGGTGGATGTAGATAAAAATAGGAATAAGTAGGAACAACAAAAAGAAAAAGCAACTAGTTAGCCTGCCATAGAACTGACAACAAAAAATCCAGAAAACCTCTCAATTAGAAAGTTTCTTTATAATGAATGAAAGAAAGTTTCTTTATTTTGTTGGTGCTGTCTAAATGGAAGGTTTTCGGGATTTCTTATTGCCAGTTCTTTTGTAGGCTAACTAGTTGCTTTTTCTTCTAGTTGTTTCGATATATCAATTCATATAGCTACCATTTTTGTAGTAATTTTCTTCTTTTTTAATTTTTACCTTATTTGGCATTTTTTTCAAATATTATTTTTTCCCACTTGTTTGTTTTCGTTTATTCCCTATGGTTACGTTTGATTGAAAGATTCTCCTAAAATCTCTAGCCTGATTAACTAAAATCCAATTGTTTAAATAAGAAATAGGCCTACAATGAATATGGGACGAAAATAGCTCAAGGAGAAAAAGTCAAGCCACAGTAAATCTCGAAACTGGGCGTTTCGACAACATAGATTCAGCTGTCATCATCAGCAGTGTATGCAAGGCAGTATAAAACTGTAAGAATTAAAAAATGAAAAACTTTTTTCGAAATTAAAAACAAGCTCTATCGATTTAACAAAGTTAAAAAAATATAAATTTAACGCAAATACAAAAGAGCTATGGGATATTGTTCCAACATTCAATAATTATTATTGTATACAGGTATCAAAAATAGCTTTCACAAATAACGTTATTTTGCTTGCTTTTTCGTGGTTTTATTTCATCAAACTATCTAAAGAGATGCTTGCAAAAATGATAATTATGCAGTGTTATCTTTCCGAGAGCAGGGTGGATCACTATCAGTCATGTAATTATTTGAACACTGATTTATCAGCTTTAAGAACTGTTTCGTGCTTACAGGTAATCATTGGGAACAAGATCGTATTAAAATAGATTTGGACAATTTGATTATAATTAAATCTATTTTTATGCATAACTGCAGACAGTGAACACTGATTTGAACTATCAGATCTCATCAGTGCAGTTGGTGTGACCGACATTTACTCAAGGCAATAAATACCCGAGAAGGATTTTTTTGCTTGTGATTTGTAACTATACCAGTTACCAAAATCTGAAAAAACTCTCTGCCCAACCCATTCGCCCGTGAAAAAGCGGAGGACAATAAAGCAGACACTGTGTCTGTGCATGCAGCCCACAAAACACAGTGAATATCAGCGCTTAGGTAGGGCCGGATTAAGGCGGGGGCTGATGAGGCTGCAAACCCAGGCCCACGACCAAAATAAGCCCACCGCTATTTTAAGTCAATGAAGCGATAAAATATTCAAGGTGGCGCAGGCTATTAGAAATCTCCCACCTCTTGTAACAAACAATGTTCAATTTGTGTCCATGCACTGTCACTGTAAAATCCTTCTTGCTCACCATGACGCAACAATCCTTTTTCGCGGCTACTCGGCCAGTTATACCAATACCATCAACGGTCGATTCTAGTATGTAGCTTAAAAGATAGGAGATTCCCAGGAACGGATCCAAAAAATTTTGGTGGGGGGATGCACTCTTGACTCTTTTGAATTAGGTTGAATGTTAACTGAATACGAAGATGTCAGAGCCGGAAAAGGACGTAAATAAGCCCTGTCTTGAAAATGCGTCCATGTTCGGGGAGAATGTGCAGAACTTTTTAGCACCAACTTTTGACATGTTTTAAACGTGTTTTTTCTGGCAAAATTAAATTTGAAGCAAATTGGAGAACAAAAAAAATTCTAGTGAGTCCGGGGGTATGCGCCCCCAATAAAGTTTTTGAAAATTTACACACTGCAATGGGCGTTTTAGTGCTTTTCGAACAATTTGCTACGCAAAGTTTGTTCTTTTGCCCCTAATTGGTCCTTCACCAAATATGAATTTTTGATTTATGCGTCCTTACATTTTTGGCTCTCTCTCTGGCGTAAGATTCATTTTTTTTCAATTATTGGCATATTTATCCTCTTATCACGAGAAAGCGACGAAGCGCTGTACGAGCTCGCTTAGGAGTTGTCGGCCATTTGTCTACCACACTAAGATGGGGGAATTCCGTTTAGTGCCTTTCCCAACGACACAACAAGTAAACTTGCCGGCTTTCTCCACACTGTCCCTTAAATGCTGAACGTCAAGCAGGGAAGCTGTGAATACCAATTTTAAAGTCACTGGTTTGACCTGACTCGGAATCAAACCCCAAGTCTATCGATCCAGAAGCAGACGCTCTATACCACTCGGCCATCTGATCGATAAGATTGGTTATTGTTTAAATCGAAAAGATTCGAAATTAGGCCTTGCTACACTGGCCAAAAATGTGGCTTTTTAACGATTTTCGTGATACCCATCTTAAAACTACATGAAAATTGTTAGGATTGTAGATTTTGAAACGCTGAATCCAAATTTTTTGTTCTTTGCTTTCCTGACAGGGCACATCGAGGGGTTATGACGTCATCAAGAAAGAAACATCGAAAAATTTTTGCAGAAACACAGCGCACGTAATGCGTTGTAGTTTCTGCTATGGTTTATGCAAATGCTTCAAACCGGTCTTATAATGATCTCCATATAGCAGGACATCGCTCTGTCAAATATTGACGACATCGGTTGATGACGTCATAACCCACAAGTAAAAAAGTTTGAAATCTTGAAAAAAAAATTACTTGGGGTGTGTTTTGTTTTTTATTACTTCACTGATAGTCAGCATAGAAAGCTGAAATTTCGTATGTAGAGTTTAAGTACAAGTACAGTATCTACGCATCTACAAAGTTTTGTTCATAAATTTTGATACAGCTGATTTAAATGCTTACCATAAGTTTTAAAGTCATAATATACTCAAAGATCATCTCTCTGGAAAATATCGACGTCATCGGTTGATGTCGTCATCGGTTGATCGGTTGATACTTGTGGGTTATGACGTCATCGGTTGATGACGTCATAACCCACAAGTAAAAAAACTTTGAAATTTTGAATTTTCGCAAGGGTGTTTCGTTTTTTATTGCTTCATGGATAGTCAACATAGAAAGCTGAAATTTCGTATGTAGAGTCTAAATACTAATATCTACGAATTTGCAAATTTTCGTTGAGTTTAAAATAACACAAATGCAGATATTTGGTGGTACATGCGAACAGCTTAAAGTGGGTTAATCTGCTTTGTGTGCTTGTTTTTTATCGCTTTCAAAACAATATTCCGTTTAATCTGTCGTTAACTCAATTTTACTTCTCTTTAGCAGAATAGAAATCTATTTCCGCGACAAAATATCATTAATCAGCGCTTTCTTTTATTTCTATCTACCGTTTCGGTTTCTTTGTTACCGGTACCAATTTGTGAATTTAGTACTTATCGTTCAAGTATTAAGTAGTCGACATTCTAAAAGCTCTTGGTCTATGGTTAGTAACGTACATAAATGGCAGAAGCAGGGAGTCCTGGCCTCTCTACTTTTTTCAGAGGAGGTTTAGGGGTGCCCTAATTTACGCCTTTACTTCTACAATAATGCCTTTGCATGAATGTATTTAAAACTTAATAGGCCTACCATCGAAATTGAAATCCAGGAAAGTGCTTAAATCCAGAGATATTTTTTAAAATTTTGTTTGTGGGGTGGGGGGAACAGAAAAAGCGTAATCTTCTTATAGCAAAAAAATTAACTTGCGGCTTGTAAATGTCAAATTGAGCATCTTAACATATAAAAGGCAAACCAGCGATTGGTAGCATCTAAGCCAGGGGTTCTCAACTTCTCAACCGTGGCCCTTGGTCCCCCCAAAGGGGCCACTGAGCACAGAGTGTTCTTTAACAGACCGGGGCTTTTAAACTAACACGCTATAGGGGCCAGGGTCTTTAGGTTCAGTCAAAGGGCCACGGCTCAGAAAAGATTGAGAATCACTGATCTAAGCTTTCAGCGTGGAAAAAGCACTTTGCAGTACGTTTTTAGACGAGGCGAGGCACAGTAGCTGTCGTAAGTGTCGTTGATAGTAAACAATAGCAGCTAAGCTCAAAACTAGGCCCCTTCACCAATGTATTGCATACCCTACTATCTGCACTGACTTTGCAGACGGTCACGCAAACGAAATGTAGCCTACTGTATTTGCAATGTAATTGTTCATAATGCGAGGGGCGGGGCTAATTCTTGGAAAGGTGGGAGCTTTGCTTTTTTCAGACTTAATTTTGTCGTTAACAACTAACCTTCAAAATCGATAAAATATGCAGCTGTCATAAAAATAAAGCGGCAGACTGTGCAAAATATCTATAGCCTAGTTTTCAATTTTTTTTTAATGTATTTAAGTTTTTTAATTCAATTTGTTTTGCTATGCAGTGCTAACTCTAGCAATTCTTTTGCCAACAAAATTGCTTTTTCTAGTCAGAGAAAGCAATTAAAACGTTTCGATTCTAGTTTTACGTGTGGCGATCAAGGGTGGAAACCTGGCTGCTTGGCGTTAGGGTGTCAGTTTCAGTTTTGGTGCGTTGAAATCCAGATGTCAGGTTTCAGTTTTGGTTTGGTTTCACCGCTTTTGCAAAATAGGTTCCAGTTTCGGTTTCAGTTTTGCTTATGCACAGCTTTGGTTTCTGGGTTTCAGTTTCGGTTTAAGTTTCATCCAAGAAAGCTATTTTATTTTGGATACGAATTATTTAAATGCTCTACTTCTTGGCATTTTTGTTTTATTACGATGATAAGTTGCAGGTCAGATGGCCGAGCGAGGAGAGCAATTGCTTCAGAAGTTGTCGACTTGGGTATCATTCCGAGTCCGGTGAAACCAAAGACTCAAAAATTAGTATCCACAGCTTTTTTATTTAACGCTCAGCATTAAAGGAACTGTTCTGGTAATCATGGTGATGACGATTTAAAAAACCCAAAACCTTAGAAAATTCTGAACAGGTTTTAGTTTCAGTTTCGGTTTTGACGTTTCAAGAAAAAACGGTTTTGGTTCAGGTTTAGGTTTTCAAAAATATGGCAAAGTAGGTGTCAGTTTCAGTTTGGGTTTCCAAAATTTCCTTTAAAACCGGGTTTTCAGGTTTAGGTGTGGGTTTCCACCCTTGGTGGCGATGCGATTTATGAAGTTCTACTATTTTTCTACGCATCACCTTATCAGTGTAGGAAATAACGTTAAATGGAGCTGAGTTATTGATCATCCAGCTTTATCTTTTCGTATGTTCCAAAAAGCTTACTGCTCTCGTTGTTTCCGTGACCATATACGTGACATACCGTAAAACCTCTATTTGAGCACCACACAACCACAGCGCTCTATTTATTTATTTTTCAGTCCTTCTTTTCTCCTATTGTGGCGTTCTATTAATGGTGGTGTTCCGTTAGAGCAGGGGTGGGCAAACTTTTCAAACGAAGGGCCTTATTTGAAAAAAATTAGGGCCGCACTGATTGGAAGAGCTAACAAAAAGGTCTACACGTCCTCAGATGTCCTGTTTTCTACTAAAAATCAGTGAAGAGCAAAAGAAAAAAAAATTCACGATGGGAGTTTATATTTCTGTAAGTGCCCGCGGGCCCCACAAAAATGGTCTCGCGGGCCGCATGCAGCCCGCGGGCGGTAGTTTGCCCAGCCCTGAGTTAAAGGATGGTGCTATATTTTTTGACTAGTTGGTCAGAATTTTGGGAAGATAAATTTAATTAATGAAAAGAAAAATCTTATAACAGAGTTAACAATTAAACTTAAAAAAAAAAAAACATCTACCGTAACACAGTTACCGATAAGCAATCAAAAATTCAATGCGGAAAATCAGGTGACACATCCCTGTGTAGCCGTCATTTTCATCACCATCCCCGGTAGTGGCATTACAGGTGGTGTTCAATTAGAGGGTGGCACTCTATTTTTCAATCCTTCCCTATAGTGGCGCTGAAATAGAGGCTTTACGGACGGTTTGGTATTTACAGTAGCTGTTGGCGTTGCTAAAACAATCAACTTTAGCTACATAACTACCCTGTCCACATATCCAATTTCTGTGGGCTTTAAACCCACGATTCTTGGTTCTAGTTTCTGCATCACAATTAAATTTTTGATGTCATAGTTTAAAAAAGTGATTATGACAGCAAAAATTTAATTGTGATGCAGAAACTAAAAATAAGAAACGTGGGTTTGAAACCCACAGAAAATGGACATGTCACATGTGGACAGGCTGGATGTGAGTTGTAAGCGAAGGAAATTTGGTCATTGTTTTTGACCCCCCCCCACTTTACAAATGCTTCCGCCATTGCTGGTTACGTATCAAAAACATATTGCAGTTTAATGTAGTTGTTGTTATACAGTATTGCAGTTATGAAGTTAACTAGTAAGCTTAATATTTGCAGGGCGGACCCAACCAGTGCTTTTATAGGAAAAGGCAATAGGAAAGCATTTCAGCTTTTTATCTCCCAGCCAGCGTATCAGCATTCCTTCTAATGTCTAGGCTCTGATTTTCTGATAAAAAATAAAAATATTTTCACTCTGGAAGACTTTACGAGCAAATTTTACGGCCAAACATGCACAAATGTGGATGAGGCCCGATACCGTTTATTTTGCACCAAATCTTAGGATGAGAAGAGACTCGCGCCTTGTCGGGATGCTTTGTTACAGCATGCTTATCCTTCAAAGTTCAAACTATCAGGTTGCGATTGATTGCAAAGCGCTCAATGCACTTATCTTGGCGCTCCTTCTCCAAACAACCACGGTTGGAGAGTGACATCTAAACGCATTCATATAAAGTGGATGTTTCGAGAACAAACTCCACCGGAATTGCTGAAGTGCTTGTCATCCAAGTGCAAAGAAACACAGTGCAGTACCAACCAATGTTCGTGCCGTTCCAGTGACATATCATGCACAGAGTTACGCTCGTGTACCGACTGTCAAAACGTAGAACAAACACTTGCAGAATACGAACTCGACAATGATCGATTGCAGCGATGACGATGATGAAGACGACGTCGTTTAAGCATGAGTGCCAAATTTATTGTGTGCAAGTGGCCATATAGGTAAGACTTTACTGCGGTAATTTATGCTGTTATATTACAGTATTGTTGATTACGTTATTTCATTAAAAACGCGTACCACAACTTTCATGTCACATATTTTTATCAGCAAATAAATTATATACCAACTCACTTTGTTTTAGCAAAATCCAGAAAATGTGTCATTTGAATTGGTGCATACAAAGTGAAGACTTTGTTGATGTATTTGTGCTTTGCTTCAATTGTGGTTAGTTTTTACTACAAAGAATACGATGAAAAATAGGCCCCTGACAATCATATAACCTCGCTCCCCCGTGCCCACAAAAAGCTCAATCCGGCCTTGCGCTTAGGTCACAATTTGTAACACAACTGCAAATGCGCAAGTTGTACATATACATAACTGCAGACAGTGAACACTGTTTCGATCTATCAAGTCTCATCAGTGCAGTTGGTGTGACCGACGTTTACTCAAGGCAATAAATACCTGAGAAGGATTTTTTGCTTGTGGTTTGTAACTATACCAGTCACCAAAACCTGCAAAAAAACTCTCCGCCCAACTCATTCGTCCATGAAAAAGTGGGGGATATGGCAGGCACTGTGTCTGTGCATGCAGCCCAGAAAACACAGTGAATGTCACACCAACTGCACCGATGAGACCTGATAGGTCGAAACAGTGTTCACTGTCTGCAGTTATGTATATATACTTGCTCATTTGCATTTGTGTTACAAATTGTGACCTAAGCGCTGACATTCATTGTGTTTTCTGGGCTGCATGCACAGACACAGTGCCTGTCTTGTTGTCCCCCGATTTTCACGGGCGAACGGGTTGGGCGGAGAGTTTTTTGCAGGTTTTGGTACTGGTATAGTTATAAACCACAAGCAAAAAAATTCTCAGGTATTTATTGCCTTGAGTGAATGTCGGTCCCACCAACTGCACTGATGAGACTTGATAGGTCGAAACAGTGTTCACTGTCAGCAGTAATGAATGCATGCTCGCTCATTTCCATTTGTGTTATATATGTATTTTAATTTGTTATAATGGGTTTAGTCATCAACATTCGACAAGCTATGCAAACTTATGGTGTGATTTTGTTGTACAAGATAAAAGAAAACGGAGTGGAAATGCGGAAAATGAAAGGAGGAAAAACTGATTTTAATCCATATGAGTCCGTGAGCGGATCAGTCCAATTAGTTCTTCATTCTGATGGATCGGTGACAAGAAAAGGTTTCAGGCTTCGCTTAAAACGTGAGTGTTCAAACTTTCATTTGGAGAACGAGTTACACTCACTGTTTCGCTTCTCTGTTTTTTTCTTCAATGCATAGTGTTAAACAGGACTGAGAAGACATTATAGCAGAGCCGGCGCCAGATAGGTCGACTTAGGGGGGCCAAGCGTTTATCAGGGGGGGGGGGGGCAAAGTTTGAAACTAAGCACAAAAGCCGCTGTCTTCAAAAGAGAAAGCCTGTTGATTGGGGGGGGGGGGGGGCCAAGCATGTTGATTGGGGGGGGGCAGGCCCCCCTTGGCGCCGGCCCTGCATTATAGCGACGGTCTGCCTCCAATTCCGTCTCCTCCACAGTCCACAGATGCAAACTAAGGCTGCAGCTACCGCTTTAACTCCATCAAAATTGCTTGGTTTCAAGGATTCGAGCTTAGCTCCCCAATTCTGATTAATGAGACGAAAAATCAAGAATCACAGTTTTAGAGTTAAAAATATGCTGTTTTTTTTGGAAAAAAATGTTCAACGATTTGGAGCTGAGGGTTGCTGTTTCTTTTGTGGTTCTAGTTCCACCTTATATGCAAATGAAAGCTCCAGCTCCATCAAAGAAAGCACGGCTCTGGGTCATCCAGACCTGGTTTTAAATTGTGCATTTAGAAAACACACCTCGCTTTTAATTATAAATTTGTTTTTTGGAAGTGGCCCCTAACTTGAGAAATTACTCTAGGCCTACGACATAAACTACGCATACATTCTTGTTGGGTAGGCTTGTACGATGCTACGTCTAATTGAGATATATAGTAGGCTTTTGATATTTCAAACAACGTCTGTTGGTTACATCGTCGTTACCCAAGATAAGGCCCACAAAAACTAATCCCACAGCCTTGCTATCTTAACCTCGAAAAGCACAATCCATATGTAACTGCTTGTTATATGTACGTGCTTTTCAACCGGGTGTATTGTACACCCATCGGTGTACCAGAGCTTTTAAAGGGTGTATCACTATGTAGGGTATACTGACGTACCGTGTTACGAAAATTGGGATTTTTTGCAAGTTACTGACAGCCCTTTGTACTACCGCGAGTTCACTGGTACCTGGCCGCATCAAAAGGGTTTAACACAGTGTAAACGATGTTATGTGGAAGATATTGCCGTCAACTGCTTACGTCAAAAAATGGATGAGATTTCGTACGACTACTTATCGGATGAAAATCGCACTTAGTGTAAAGCCCCAGTCTCACCTAGTGATACGATTTGCAAAGTCGGCGATCGTCGCCACTTTTTAGTCTGCGAGAGTTTTTTGCCGATTTGTTCCGACTGTTCGCACAAAAAAATTGTTGCAGTCACACATGTATGGCTCTGCGACTGATAAAAAAAAAAAAAAACTATGTTTTTGTTCTTAGCTAGGTTTGCCACGGTGTTAGGGTTATCCTAGCTTGGCCACATTTTTATTGATCTTACCGAAGATTGTTCGCATGGAGTTTCACCATAGCCATAGTTCGTAACCGTTGATAACATATATTTCTTTGCCTGCCCATCAACCATAGCATTTTTTTACTGTTTATCTTTAAAGTCCTTTTGTGTCTGATCATAAAAAAGTGAGTGATCGGCAAACCACTCAGCTAGTTTTTGCTCTTGACTCAAGATGGCAGACACACACCCCTTCTTTTTTACTGCACCTTTAGCAGCGGACGCATTTTTCCTCTTATCCATTTCAATAACTAAACTTCCAACTCGTTTGCAATAGACAGCAGACTAAATACCAGTCTTCTCTACTCATAAATAGGCAGCAAAAATTATACGATTGCATTGGACCTGTCGGCAAACGCTCGTTGACTACCAAAGACTGGTCGCAGACAGCAGGAATCGTAAGTGGTTTTGCGAACCGTTTGTAAAACCACCTACGACTGGTACCGATCAGTGACGTAGCCAGGGGGGGGGGGGCACCGGGACACTGGCCCCCCCTTTTTGAGGAAGCTTAATCTGAAGTGTAATTAAAACATTCTTATAAAATGCCGTAAACTTTGTTTCAAAAGTTCTCTCATCTTTATCACTTTTTCATTTACGACTAACTTTTTTGCGCGGTTTAAACTTCGACACAACTTCTTCACAAAAAGCGCTTGTTACACATTATTGCATCATAACAGCGCAATGGGATCAAATATTTAAGGGTAAGTACAGAGAAAAAGCAAGATTGTTTCGCAAAAAGGCAATCGAATATACGGCGAGCAAAAGGAAAAAATGTTCAATTGAAACTTGTTTTACGAAGAAGAATAGGCAGTTAGTGCAGGAAAGTGTTGTCCAAACTTGCAGTAGCTACGAATAGACTACTTTTGGCCCAGAATATAGTGTCGAAATTTGCTTGCAAAAACCGAAAAATCACAGTTTGATTACTGCTATAGTAATTTGTTGATGTTAATGTGATATTTTTTTCTGTGGGATTTTTTTGTTGTGTCTGTTATTCTACGTGTTTCTTGTTCGTGCATACCACACGGCGACAAAATCGTGGGATTTTTTAAATTAGATAACGCCGTGCGAAAAGCAGTGTGATTAATATTAGGGTAGCGATTAGCGAACTTGAAAGGTCTACAGTAAATAATTAACTCTATATTCATCCGTAAACAAAATAAATACCAATAGCTTAAGACAAAAATCGAAATACGGGAAGACAGCGTGAGCCTAACGCCTTAGCCTGAACAGGTCATTTTTTGAAGCTCTTGGACTATTGTAATTTGCTACCCCCTAAATATTCCGCTTGCTACGCCCCTGGTGCCGATCACTTGCGACTGGTGCCGATCAATTTTGCTGTCGGCGATTTTTTTTCGATCGCCGACCATTTAGCCCGACTAGTCGGGGACTGCGAGCAAAAAAACTGGTCGTAAGCTCTCGGCAACCGGTCGTATCGTTGGGTGAAACTGGGGCTTAAACAGACCTTGATGCAGCAGTGGCGTGTCGGTGGCAGGACATTTTTTGAAGTCTTTATTATCACTCGATAAAGCATCAAGTCACCCACGGCCTCACGGCAGTTGAACTGGTCTGATCTACAGTATGTTCTATTCTGATCAAGGGGTTACTATGGTGCGGTTCGGTACGGAGTTACGGTACGGTTAGATTTTGGCAAAAAGTGCGATACTGAATCACGTACGGAATTTTTAGAAAAAGTACGGTTCGGAAATACGGTATTATATTTTCCGTACCGTACACTTTCCGTACTCCAGTAATGCACACTTTGCACTTTTGCTAGCAAGAACTGCACTTTTCTTTTTTTACACTTTTCCTTCTTGCCTATAACTTTGCCACGTTAGTTGCGCTCGCCGCTCACCACCAGTCACCCCTGACCCCTCACAATTTCAAACAACAATATTGTGAACAAGCTAAATTGTTAAGCAATAATTATAATTCGATTGTTCAATCATAATGCTGCGTATATCGAAGCCTTCATATAATGGTCTTGCCAATAGCCCTTTATTATATTTTTCGAAGTCTATTAGCGGTAGTCTATTGAGTTTCTATTATTAATGCATGGCAGGAGATTGTTCAATTGATGTTTAACATGGGTCGCTCGAGGAATTTCACAGAGAACGAATATTTTAGTATTGGAGTTAATTCTGTTGCTAGTAAGATTGAAGGATGTGACTATGAATTAAAACCTAAAAACGGTTCAGAGGACCATGCTACGCCCTTGATTAAACATCTGAAAACTTTTAAATTTTTGAACTACGCCTTTAAACTGACTTTCTTGAACTTTTGAATTTTTTCCAATTTTACTGATAGGCTTAGGCCGAAACTCAAACTTTTGGAATAATAATATTGGTGCAAGCAAACTTTCGTCCTCAAACAACATTTTGCAAGGCTTTTGATCTTAAAGTTAATGAAAAAAGTAATAATAAGCATAAACAAAACGCTAACAGATGTTGACAAGCAGTAAAGGTTAAGTTAATGCACAGTTTAACGAAAGTTGATTTAGTCCGTTAACTTTAAAAATTGTTTTACGAATTAACCAGTTCATGGTAAAGTTTTAATAAACGAAATTGTACCTATATATGGAGAGAACAATTAATTATCATAAAAGGAGGAAGCAAAAAACAAAATGCGAATCTACAAATAGTGATCAGTTAATAACGTACGTAGCCTACCTTTTTTGAGAGAACAAAGCCTTTTTAGTGTAGGGGTGACAGTGACACCAGTGATGAAGGTCTCGAGACCGGTCTCGGTCTCGAGACCGGTCTCGAGACCGATTTTTAGCGGTCTTGGTCTTGGTCTCGAACATATTTTCGTGGTCTTGGTCTCGAGGTGTTGTGGTCTTGATCTCGTACGGTCAAAACTGGTCTCGAGACCGGCTTGTTTTTTGATACACCATGCAAACCTTTTGGCTGTTTTTTAAAACATGTACTATTGTTGCCCCTCTCGGACGCAATAGACTCTGGTTTAACTCGTGATTGTGAGGTGCGAAAGTTGTTTCGTGTCGCGACTTAAGCTAAATTCTCGAAATCCCACGCGCACAACTCATAGCTCAATACAGAATGCTCTAAATCCCAGCACGCTACCACGACACAACTCAAAAATTCAAAACAAAATTTTTAAATCTCACGCTCGCAACTCATAGCTCAATACAGAATGCTCTAAATCCCAGCACGCTCACTCGACATAACTCAAAAGTTCAAAACAGAATTTTTAAATCCCACGCTCACGCCACATTAATTTGATTTCGTATACAGCGAAACTAATTAATAGCAGGAACGATTTATTTTAGGTTAGAAAATAATGTAATGACAAACTTCCGATGCTTTCTTTTCTGACGGAAGGTAGGCATTCTACTTCTAGACAATTTATAGTGCAAACGTGAACATTTGTTAGCTGCATATAGTCAATGGCTTACGCGGTAGCTAGGTAGAATAGACCTCGGGTTACAGAATAGAAATTGAACTGCAGAGACCGTAAATCAAACTGCGAACCCAAGATCACAACTCACGAAGTATGTGAGCGAAGTGGCAACCATGACTGCAGGGCCTTCAAACGTCTTTGACTTTTGGCAAAAAAAGAGCAATGAATTTCCTGCGTTGTTAAAACTTGCTAACCATGCATTTTGTGTACCCGCTTCATCAGCTCCCGTTGAGCGAATTTTTAGTGCGGGTGGGTTAATGATGCGGCCACACCGAGCAAGGCTCTCGTCGGACATGTTGGAGATACTTGTTTATTTGAAGTGTAATTCGCAATTTTTAGAAAAATAAAAATTTGCTATACAGTTTATTGTTGGTGTTTTAGATCTGTTTTAGTAAGCCGAATAATTGCCGGTCTCGGTCTTGGTCTCGGTCTCGATTCTTGCTGGTCTCGGTCTCGAACCATGGGTCTCGAAAAACACCCGGTCTTGGTCTCGGTCTTGGTCTCGAAAAAATTATCCGGTCTCGGTCTTGGTCTCGGTCTCGAAGCATGTGGTCTCGACTACAACACTGGGTGACACCTTATATTTTTGCAGGCCTGTAGCCTGGGCCTTTGCTGCAGCTATTCTTTGATTTATTGTTCTGATGTTTGAATACCGATACTATGTTTAATATATTCACTGAGGTATTAAAACTCTTGATTTCGTGAGGTGTGTAACCAGAAGAAGCACTGGGACACCCTCACTCCCCTTGCCGGATGAAGAACTCATTTAGAGGTTGCTACCTAAGGGCAAACGAAAATGGGTCCTCTCAATCATTGCCTATGAAACCGGCCCTGCCCCCCCAAAGTTTTCGCTTTTTATCTACTGATATGGAGGATAACCAATAATTTTTTACATCCTATAAAAGCAAAGTTGCGTTCAACATTTAAAATAGAAGGACGATAAATCTCAACTTTGACGTGGCAATGGCAAAAGTTTCCTGCTGAATTTTTCTTGACATAAATTGGTTGAAAAAATGTGGTGCGGAAAGGTACGGTATTACGGTACGGAAAAAACTCCGTACTGTACTGTTACGTACGGTATTTTTGTGAGGTACGAAGTTACGGTACGGTATGTTTTTTGAGGAATATAGTAAGGAAAATAATTCCGTATCGTACCGTAGTTACCCCTTGATTCTGATGCATTTTCGTACCGTCTTGCGCATAAAGCTATAATTGAAGCAGTATCACGACCAGAGTCGAGCCGAAAAATAGCAGCAGCAGCCTATACTTAATTTAATCGTCGCTTCAACACACGACCGAGCGAACCTGATTAACATTGCTTATAGACTGTAGTTTTAGAGACTGAATTAGTTTACCTATTCCCAATCTATAGCATTCGGCGACGATAATCTGATTTTTTTGGTATACTGTGGTTAGCACCGATGGGCGATCAGTTTGGACAGCGTTGGAAAAGTTGTCTTCCAGTGGCGATTCCAGGGGAAGGGTAGAGGGAGCCATGGCCCCTTCAGATTTTTGCTTGGCTCCCAGTTTAAACGGTCTTATTCTGCCTACAGTATGATCTTCAAAAATGAAATTGGTAAAAACGTTTTATGAAGCTTTATGATCAACGACAGGCAATGCAATATTGCGTTGCCGTCAATTGAAAGTACCGCACACGAGCTGAAAGTATCAGCCCAGAAGATTTTGTGGATGAATTTGACAGCCGACACGATAATCGCTGGATAAAGTTACGCTGAATAACCAGACTTGGGATGTATTTTGTATTTAAAATACAAAATACCAAATATGTATTTTGTATTTAAAATACAAAATAGAAGAGTTGCGATAATGTGGTTTTTGTATTTAAAATACAAAATACGTATTTGAAATACAAAATAGGAGAAGGTGGGGTTATTTCGGACAAAATTTACTTTTGTGACTCTGGAGCAAGATTAAGAATGTGGAATTACCAACTTTTTGTACAAAATTGTAGATAATCCTTTGACTTTAATATAAAATTGTTCGTGATTGTAATAGCTCCAAGCATTGGGCCATTACTTACAAAAACGCATGGTGGTCTAGCACAGGGGTGAGCAAACTACGGTCCGCGGGCCGCATGCGGCCCGCGGGCACTTACAGAAAGATGAACCTTGTACCCTAGTGAAATCACATGGAAAATAGGACATTTGCGGTCGTGATGACCATAGGCGCACGCAGAAGGGGCCACGGTGCCATGCCTCCCCCTTAGCCCTGTAATAAGGTGCTAAAACCTAACTTTCAGTTTATAATTTCTCAAGCTAATAATGGTTGCAGCCTCCTTTTGCTTATTTTAGCCAAGCCTCCGCTTTTGGACATAAGTTGCGGAAATATTTTTGCAGTGTCCATAGTGACTGCACTCACTGCATGTCCTTTTTCGATAAAAAAGTGTGCTAAAATGAGTGTTCTTTATGTGAAAATCGTAAAAAATTGTTGGTGGCTGGGGGCTACGCCCCCAGACCCCTTTGGTCTCCAGAGACTGGGGGTTTCACCCCCAGGCCCCCGGTGGTGTCCCCCTCACCCCCTTTACAAAATCCTTGGGTGCGCCACTGGCGATGACCTTTGTTACTTTCCTTTTCCAAAGCAGTGCGCCCAGGCCCGTAGCCAGAAATTTTTTTCAGGGGGGCCCGTTGGGGCTCACATTTTTGTTACATATATGACGTCAAACACCAACCTTCCGAGCGATTTTTTCGATGCTCCTTTCCAGACATATATTTGTACGAGGATGTATTTGTATTATAAAGCTGATCTCTAGGCCTATGTTTTTCGCTGTTTTTTTTTGTGCCTTACCGTTTGTTTTGATTTTGTTAGGATAAATAAACTGCTACTACTAATACCGTTATACAATTGCACAAGTAATTAGCCTACGCTGGCTCTATATTCCCTCTAAGCAAGACTTTTATTACATCTACACCAGTTGTGACTAAATTTTATCTTCTTCCATCACAAAAAATTTTGTGATTTCATAAACACGATTCCTTTCAAGACAACAAGTCCAAGCACGATCGAGGACTCAAATGCTGAGTGGTTGAAGAAGAGTTGCGATAATGTGGTTTTTGCGTCTTACCCCCAATAGACTGAGTTTAAGCATTTTTCAAAATGTACCAGAAATATAGGCTATCAAACCAAAACTTTACCTACCAAACAGCCAAAAAGAATAGTTGCCAGTGGGCAACGCTGTTTACGATTGAAATGAAAACAGCAGTAAAAATTTGGCTCAAAAGCATGTTCCTCTGCGGACTGCGGAGTTCCAACTTCCAAACGCAATTTTTTGCTCTGGCGCAAAACCAGGGTTGCGCGTTTATCACCATCATTGTTACATTATACTAGCGCTATTTTCGACTCGTAAAACAAAGTTTTTGTTGCATCTATAATTTCGCAATTTTTTTCAGAAAAATTTGCAATTTTTTTTGGGAAATTACAGGGGGGCCCAAAGTTTTTCAGGGAGGGCCCGGACCTCCCTGAGCTCCCCCGTAGCTGCGGGCCTGAGTGCGGCCCTCGGCTTCAAAATTTTTTCCAATGCGGCTCTTCATGCAAAAAGTTTGTCCACCCCTGGTCTAGCATGTCCGAACTTGCCCCAATAGTGGGGTGGGTCCGGACAAGCACTGGGGTAGTCTCGGACGTTAAAAAGAAGGCGAATTTATTGCGATGAAATAGCACTCTGCATCAATTTCCGGTGATAGAAAGAAAAGCTCGTTTCAATAAAATTCACATACACAATTTCAAAAGTTTACAATAAAGAATTCAAACGAAATTAACCGAATGAAAGAGACTATGCATGATCTCAATAGTTTGGTAAAATCAAACCTTCTGTTGTTCAAAATTCAAGTTAAAAAACGTAAAAATGAACGCCAAGAAGACCTAGTAATTTGTGGCACTGACAATTTGAAAACAACATCTTCACGTGTTTTGAATTATTTTCATGTTTGATTTAAAATCGTTTTCAAATTTGAAAACAATGTCTTCACATGCTATTTCGAATGGTTAGTTATACATGTCCGAATTAACCCCTCACTCAGCAAGACTAGCAAATGGCAAACTCCTCCTACACAGCTTGATTTTTTTAAAATTCATTTTGTCTGCGTGTTTTTCATATATGCCTGACTAGTATCAATGCTAGAATTCAGCTTAAACTGCACCCATGCTAGCACAAAACCTTACGATTTCGTCTCATCTGATTTTACTTTTTTGTTAAAAATCGTAAACATGAAATGCAACAAAAAACTGCTTGATTTTGCTACCTAACCAATATGGCGATTGAAAGAGAAGGGTGAGGTGACTGCTATAGGTCACATGATGCTGCAAAAATAAAACCGGAAGTGGTTGGTCCGAACTAGTCCCATGTCCAAAATAACCCCACTTTCCCCTACTGTATTTTGTATTTACATACATTTATTTTAATGTATTTTGTATTTGTATTTAAATGCTTTTTGCAACAAGTATTTGTATTTTAAATACATTTGCTCCATGCAATGGATAAACAACGCTGAACAAAGCTGCCGCCCGAAATAAAAACGCTGTATTTGGAACTTCGTTGATTTTCACTTTTTTCCAAATTTTGATAGTAGTCGAAAAGCTACATCTTGCAGTGTTTTTGCATTTCCAAAATTCGCTTAAGTTCGATTGTTTTTGTTTTTCAGAATAGTATTTTCGAAGTATTGTTAGCTCAGTTGCTAAGCGCACGCTATCGGTGCGGGAGGTTTGAGGTTCGATTCCCGGGCCGGTCAAATCGACACAGTGTCGCCAACGACTCGCCACCGTTGCGACGCTTCTTCGGAGCTGTGTAGCCCAGGCGCTAAGCCGCGGAGATGGGCCCCGCAACTCGTTACACGCTTCGCCGTAATACGGCGAGTATAATGAACATTTGATTTTGAAATGTATTTTAACACATTGTTAAAGTATTTGTATTTTATATTCACTAGTATTGACAAAAAGTATTTTGTATTTAAATACTATATAGTCAATTAATTTTGTACTTGTATTTAAATACATTTGGAGAGTATTTTGCCCAAGTCTGTGAATAACTGATACTGCATTTTGAAGTCCATCGCATCTGACCGAATGGAAGGCTGAGTAAACAATAGCGTCGCAGTATTGATTTGTTCAAAATTGTTTTGGCTTGTTGCTTCGCATATTTACTGTTTAACTACAGTATTTTATTTCGATGCCTATCCTAAATCCAGCGGCAACACTTCTTCATGCTTAAAATATTTCCTTTCATGAACTCTTGTCTTCTCTTAATATATCTTGGCTCCAACGTGGCCCACTCAGTTTCTAAGCTCTTATAGAATCGCCACTTTTGTCTTCCTCAATCACCTTTTTACGTCATAATCAAAGTTTAAACTAGTGCTTTTTAACCAGGTGTATTGTACACCCAAGGGTGTACCATTATAACAGCGCGCACACATACCATAAAACAAAGTAGTGAATTCACTTTCGTAACTGATGTCACAGCGTCATCAGAAATAGACAGAACTATGATTCCGACCATTAACACAGTGTCACCAACGGCTCGCCACCTCCGCGACGCTTCTTCGAAGCAGTGTTGCCCAGGCTCCAACTGCGTAGTCGAGTCCCACAACTCGTTGTACGCCTCAGCGCAGCAAGGCGAGTATAATGAAGATTTGATAATTAGAAATTTTGTGATTCTGATCAGGTCAGTGTATTGTGTTGGGACTGTTGGGAGACCTTTTTTAGGGGATACTATGATCATAATCGATCAACGTGCCCCGGTAGAAAGACAGTGTAAGCGACTTCAAAAAAGGTGGACTAGTACTGGTTAAACTAGCGACGAACCTGATCACAAACCGCTGCGTCTTCACACCAATCAAGTGTAATGCTTCCAGTGATTGCAATTGACCCAGGCGCGGAGGGGTTCGAACCCGCAACCTTTCTCACACAAATTTTATTTACTCACCAACAGTGGGGTAAGTAAAATTTGTGTGAGAAAGGTTGCGGGTTCGACCCCCTTCGCGCCTGGGTCAATTGCAATCACTGGAAGCATTACACTTGATTGGTATGAGATACTTTGAAGCCAACGGGGCCAGAGACTTCTTTTTTGGTTTTCTTCCAATATAGGGCACTCACCGGCAATCAGGGCCTGCGCCAAGGAGGAACCAGAGGGGGCTTGGCCCTCCAATCAACAAGCTTATTCTTTTGAAGACAGCAGCTTTTGTGCTTAATTTCAAACTTTGCCCCCGTCCTGATAAACGCTTGGCCCCCCTAAGTCGACTGCTCTGCCGACAATAAACCATTGTTATTGAAGTTCGGCCGGAAGCTAATTAATTCTTTTGTGTTTCAGGTCAGCAAAACCACTTGATTTATTGATGTGAATTTGAACCAACCTTTGCGAAATAAACAAACAGCTAAATCACTGAGAATTTTTTAGTGCTGGATTTCAATGGCCAATATAACAATATAGAAAGAGCTATGACATTCAAGCCAAATTGCACAAAACAAACACAGCAAAAATAAAAACACTACAAACAATAATTACAGAATAACCTCACCACATAAGGAAGTTGTGTTAAATATGTAACGCTTTATCAAATCAATTAACACGCAACTACGTTGCGACGAAAAAGTCTGCTTTTTATAGGGATGTGCCGGTTTAGTTCCAGTTTTGCAGTTGAATGCAGAGAATTTTTATTGTTAGAATTCTGCTCAGAGTTAAATGGAAATGTAGTTTCAATCTACTGGTTAAGATTAGCATCAAAATGCAAAGTGAAGGAGGGGGGAGTATCCTTTAATCGAAAACAAGCTTTCGCGAAACTGGTGCTTAGAAATAAAAATGAACGTTTTCACGTTTGACATACCTTAAAAAAAGGTAAATCAGCCAAAAATGATGTTAAGGTAATTAGATTCGAACTCGCTGTGTGTCGTATGAGGCACTTGTCACTTGCCGATTCTTGTTTTGGCTCATCCCTATTTTTCAACTTTGTGAAGCTAGTTCACAGTCAGCAAGTCACAAAAACAATAATTAAAACGACTTTTTAGAGCACTTACGGCAATAGCAACAGAGTGAAAGTATAAAACAGATTGTGTGTTAGAAGCAGGGACCAGAGCTTTTGATTAACTTTTTCCAAAGTCAATTAGACTTTTAGATGGACATTGCGAGTAGATGCGAAGCTACAGTAAAAGTTTCTTTGACAAGAAAATAGCTGAACGTGGACTTCATTAGAAGTTTTTAATTGAACGTAGAAGTTATTAACAGTTTCAAGCGGCAATATCAGCAGCTGTTTTGCTTCCCAACAATAAAACATCCAACTTTCGCACAAAAATAAGAAAAAATTTAATTTCCTGCCATTCAAATTGGATTCTAGGCCTAATTTTAAGAAACAAAATATTGCTTTTCCTTTTCGTCGCCATCTTACCTAGTACACAAAATAGACGAAATACTCTCGTCTTTTCTTCCATACAAAGCACAGTACAGCAGTACTACAGTATCACGGAAAAGCATCAATGCACAGAAATGTATAAAGTGATTGTAAACTACGACAAATGCTTCCAAAACGAGCATTTTAAATTAACTCACAATAAAATAATGCTTCTATTATTATTATTACACTCTAGCATCGCAAAAAGAAACAGGCAAGAAAAAAAAAAATTATAAAATAAACGCAGCAGTTTCGGTTTCTAGTAGCCTAAAACTTGTAACTGCCTTCAAAACCAAACTTTTGAAAAAAAAGAGCAACATGACGAGTAAAAAAAACAAACGCGGCCAAAATACGCACCAAACAAAGCAGCTTAACGTTCCAAAAGTAGGGAAAAAGCAGATAAGGGAATTAGTGAGATTGCTAAAACATCGGTGAATAGAAACGTCACTCACCAAGTGGAAGATCATAAACTTGTTACTACATTGAGACACCAGGCATTCGTCCTGAAGCATAAAGTTTCATTCCTCGTCGGGTCTAACACAAAAACTGCAATATTCGAAGCTTTTCTATTTAGGCGCTCTACAAAATGGAAAGAGTGTGGAGTATAATAACAGCTATTTTACACATTCAGCGTTCTATCATTCTTGATTGATATTGAAAGAGGCAAAAACTTAGCGGTTAACACAAACCATTCAGTAACCCAAACCTTTTCGTCTTATATAAATTAAGGACTCAAATATAAACATGCTAATTTCGATTATTCTGGCAGATTTTGATTAGTGAATATCAGAAACATGCGTTAATTGGTGGTAAAGTAGGAAGTGGTTTGACCAGCACTGCACTGGCCGTAGAGCAGGGGTGGGGAACAGGCAAAGCACAGCGGGCCACATTGATTGCATAATATTTTCAGCGGGCCACATTTACTTTCAATTGTTAAATTTCGCTTTAAAAAGGCAAAATATTTCGTTGCAGATTTAACAACATTCATGATGAGCTGTTTTTTACCGTAAAATCAGAGACTTTTGCGCGTTTTGTATGCTGCAAATATAGCATGTAGTCGAATGTGACGCAGTTTTTAAGAAATTTTAATGTTTTATATTCCACCATTTTGTTGTACACTTAACAATTAAAGTTCTGACACGGGCCACATTTAAAACTTAAGCGGACCGCAGGTTCCCCATCCCTGCCGTAGAGCATAATGAAGTAGGCTAATACTAGCGACACAAACGGTAATGTCAATACACATTTCAGTAAATTGGATTGCGAGTTTCATACAAAAATTTTGCGAAACATTATAGCAAAATCGGATGCACTTTAGTAGCCCTGGTAAAAAACCGGGCAACACTTAAATACATAGAAAACACAGTAAGAATAACAAATCTTGTTCAATCAAGTGCAAACTGGTTCAAACCAGTCATACAGCATACACCACAGTGTGCCTATTTTTAGCTAGTCTTGTTTATTCGGTGACACAGTACGTAATAGGCATTAAATAACATAAAACGGTAAGCAGTATCTTGTCATTTAGTACACTGCAATGAAATTTCACTATTAGATAATTTTAACATAGCAGTTACAAGAAAATGATTGAAAATTAGCAAAGTTTTGATCAAAAAAACTTTTTTTGTTTGTTCACCAATATTAAATCACAACGCAAAACCTTCTTTTTTAAAATTATTACATAATTCTTTCCACAATGTTCCTTAAAAATGTACTGCTTGTTTTAACCATAGAGCCACAAAATAATCATGCCATTCCTTAAAATCGTAACCTGATCACATAGCGATCTTGCAACCCACATTTTGATGAAAAACACACGTTTAAGTTGTCAAATTTTCAGCTAAAACATGATTAAATTCGGCTAAATTCATTCATAACTTAACTATTTTCTATTTTTAATAAAGCCACTCTGACACCTTCAAAATTCGGACTCATCTGAATGAACCACTTGAAGTGATGTTCCAAAGACCACATCGTCAAACTTTAAAGCAAACGCTAAAATAAAAGATCACTGGACGAAGATGAAACACTGAATGTTGATGCGTTTTCATCTTGAAGCGGAGTTGCTAAGTCCGTCGCAACTTCGACCTTCTCCGTTTGTTCGGACGAGCGAGTATCAGAGTTGCTTCGTTTTTCAACTCCGTTTTCATTCTCATCAACTCCAAGGGAATCCTTCATCGCGAGAAGGTACTTGGGCGTGTATTTTCCAAGTTGACTTTCTTCTGCAAATTAAGTTTTGCCTCTTTGTTAACTACTAGTAGTGACTAAACACTCAGAAAAAGGGACTAAAATCGATGTAATGGACTTTATGTATTTACGATTTTTGAATTATATGTTTCACGAAATATCGTTCAATTAATTAAGCGCTGATGAAATGCTACATCGGTTAATTCCATTTTAGTATAGGTTTACAGTATTTTTTGTGACACTGACTTTAATAGCCACCCTAAAATGGTAAGACGCAAATGAAGTTGCAACAGCTAAAAAAATTCATATTAAATTTTCTTTGCAAGCTACTTGAGGTATCACGTAGACACGAGTAACGAGCAGTGGGGCATGCCTCCTAGGCTTAGCTCATGGGCAATACACACATCACCACAAAATGCCGCAGCGGTGGCGAGCCGTTGGCGACACAGTGTCCGTTGGACCAGCCCGGGAATCGAACCCCAGACCTCCCACACCGTTCGCGATATGCGTAACAATTGAGCTAACCGGTCGGTGTCGCTGCATGTATCTCATGCAAGAGTTTGTCGCGGGCTCAACCACTTGCTCAAAGTTTTGTCTCAGAATGTTGTAAAAATCGAAACTAGTGTAGTCTATGTAAAGTTAAGGGCTCCATCGTTCTACGTCGTTTCTTCTCCGCCCCAGAAAAATTAAATTTTATTGTAAACCTTCTTTTTGTTAGAAAACGCTTGAATAAATAAAATGTACATGCGAACCTAAAAGCTACTTCTCAGCTCCTTATTTATAGGCATGGAAAACACTTGGGCCATATTGTTATTCAACCTTAAGCATTAAATGCGTATCACGTCACGAAGATAAGCATCGCGATACACGTACCAAGCAAGTTCATCAAAAAATTAATTCAAAATTTCAAATCAAATAAATCAAATCTTTATTACACTGGAAGGATTACGCCGAAGCGTGTAACGAGTGGCGGGGTCCATCTCCGCGGCTCAGCGCCTGGGCAACACAGCTCTGAAGAAACGTTGCAACTGTGGCAAGCTGTTGGGAACACCGTGTCCAGTTTGATCGACCCAGGATTCGAACCCCTGACCTCCCGCACCGATAGTATTGTCTTGACAACTGAGCTAATCAGCCGGCAATTCAAGATTTAAAATAAAGTCAAATTACTTGATATCCCTGGTGTAGAACCCAGTGATGACATTCTTTGGTTCAGGCAATTTTCCTGATCTTCCTTGAGAAGCGAAGACTCAGAGGGATACTGGAATATTGATTCCAACTGATTCTCTTCGAACTTAACATGCTGCATCAACAAAATTACATCATCATCACCCACAAATTCCAAGTTTAATTTACCGAAGCGTTAAAACAGCAAACCGGACAGCTGGTGTAGTGGATAAAGACATCGCATTGGCGCGGAAGGTCGTGGGTTCGATTCCCCGGCTGGTTAAATCAGACACAGTCGCTATTGCTGGGACGTTTCCTCGGAACTGTGTTGCCCAGGCGCTAAGCGGCGGAGATGGGCCCCACCACTCGTTACACGCTTCGGCGTAATAACGGGAGTATAATAAGCATTTGACTTAAAAAAAAAACAGTAACTCCTTGGACTTCAAAACCCAAGATATTCTGGAGGTGGACGCTGACTCAAGAAGCAAAACCTTAATGTACAATCCCTCCAAGTTTTGCGAATTTGCAAGTCAGTGATTTGAAAAGGCAAAAAACCTAGTTACTAGTATTTTGAGCTAGCATAAAAAGCTATTAATTCTAGGCCGGCATGTTAACTTCCGGCGGAAGTTTATTCGTGAAGAGCTTTGAACATGTTGAAACTAATTACTATGACCTTGATGACGTCATGCGTTCGCTTTTCACGGTTTGAGCTAGCACAACTCTGAACAACGCAAACGACGCAAAATCGAACATAAGTCAAGCGTAATGCATTTACTTCGTCCGCGATACTGCAAGTTTCAATCCACATTAATTGCAAGAAAATACTGAAGCTAGCAAACTAACCAAAGTGAGTATCGCAATTTTAGAAATATGTTGTAAACCTTGCGTTGTGATGTCTCACTTCTACAGACTGCATCAGCTCTAAATACACAACTTAGGTAGTGTTACACTGCATTATTGCTAACAACTACGTAAAAGATAGAAACTATTGTGCTAAGCAACGGAATACCAAATACTTTTCTAATCGAAAAGCAAACAAAGCCCTGCAGTAGCTCAGCCTATTGACATGCAGAGCGAATCACCAAAATATACTCAAGAAAAAATGTTGGCACATACCATTCCTTTTCTCATTTTATTAGGCTTGGCTATGGAACTGTGGTCAAGCTTCACATAACCTCCAATCACAACTATCTGGTCCACTCCCAACTTTCGTTTGCCTTTGGGGGTAGAGCTTTCGTCATCAGTGGGAGGGGCAGGGGCAACATTAGACTGAGATTTCGGAGATATTACCCTCGAGCTCCCTCCAGAATTCAAAGATTGAGACTGCAAACAATTATTAACAGGAGTTTGTAATTACGCAGTAATATTTTGTCAATTGTTAAGAAACCTTTCTTTACCTTTACTACGACACTTATCCAATGTCGAGAGCAACATTTCGCTCATCACATAAAATCCAACAGAAGAAAAGTCAAAGGGATACAAAAATTGATGGGTAAATCAATCAAAAATGCAGCAATATAGGATGAAAAACAAATAAAAAAAACGCAAAATTCGACATCGCAATAATAATATTAAAAAAGATAATCAATTTCATTCAGTCACCACCAATTTTGAATACAAGGGGTACAATTAGTAAATCTACATTTATTACATCCTTGAACTCATAACCGATTGAATTGCTAAAGCTGGAGGCTGGCTTTAATTACATATCGTGATAATTGATCCGTGCTCATAATATTATAATACAATTACAATAAAACACGTAGCCTGTGACTGACCCCAAAAACTAAATTAGTGTTACGATTAGGCAAGATTTTGTGGTCGCTTACACGTAACTAACTTCGTTATTTGTCATAAAAGCTAAAAGTGATGTTAGTTTTCACTTGATTTAAAGAGTTAGGGTTGACCAGCCGTTAGACTACCTCACTCACTTTCATTCGAAAATATTGCGACAAAACCTATGATCCTAATGCAGGAAGGAAAAAGTTAAGTGATCAAAATAAACCTTGAAGAGCCAATACACCTTAGAAAAACTGTCCTAATCTATACTCCGCAACAGATTAATGCAACTTACTTTCGCTGTTTTGGTGGTTGTATCAGTTGGTGGTTGAGCAGATGATCTTTTGAATTTGCTCGGATCAATCACAAAACTCTTCCCGCCAAATGCAGTTTTCTTTGAAGGACCAGAATTTAACTTGGAACCAAAACGGGCATTCGCCGCAGCATTGCTCTCCGTTGAGCGACTTGTAATTACTTTGTTATTGCTGCTGCTGTTGATCACAAAGCTGCGAGTTTTAGGTTGCGAAGGCTCAGTCGGTTTATCGTCTGCTTTGGTATCGTTAGTCGGTTGCTTTTTGATTATCTTTAATCCCGCAACCGTTTTTGAACCTCCTTGATCCGCCTTCACAGATTTCGGTTCCGCAGTGGTTGAATTTGCTATAACCTCATCAATTGATGACGTGGGAAGTTTTTCATCTGGCTGTGTACGCAATTCATTTTTAACTGGCATTTTCGGCACAGAAGGGGAAGCAGGCACAATCGGTTGCTTAAAAGATTTTACTTGCTTGTCAGCTGTTTGTTTATTTGTTTTTAATTCAGCACCTGGTGTTTTATCTCGGCCGCGTGGAACGATCATGATTGTTCTTGATTCTTTCATTATTTCGTTGGCAGCAATAGCAGCTTTCGACTTCAACATGGATGCGTCCATGGACACACGGCCCAGCTCAATAATCTGCCCACCACCGTCAGTAGAACTTGTTTTGGACTGGCTGGTCCAGCTCTTAGTGATGGAAACGTTTCTTCGTTTCGGAATTTCTGGAATATTCTCTTTATTGTGAGATTCCAATGATTTAATGGGAGATTTTATCGCCTTTTGATGCTCTTGTTTCACCGGATGTGACGAAGGCGTGACGTCATTTTTGTCCCCAAGTTTTGATACGGAATTTTTAAATCGATCAGTCGGAAGAGCGCTTGGGAAAGTGAGGATTTCGGGAGAAAGAGGAAGCTCGTCCTCTTTTGGAGACAATACGACAGTGTTAGCGTGGAGTGTAGCTGTGTCTTTGGTGAATTCCTGTGTTCGATCAGACAGTTTGGGTCTTTGCTCAGTCTGCACAGGCTTGTCATTAAACTTGGATTTTACAGTGGGGCGTTGGGGGCTGCCTGGAGCATGCAATGACGTCAAATCAACAGTCTCTTCGGGATGCTTCTTGGTGGGAGAAGTTGGAGCGGAAAATTTCTTTATGGAAACATTTCCTTTGTGAAAAGGTTCCGGAGTTGGATTAAACGGAGTTGCACGGGACATGTCGCGAGTAGGGAGCGCTTCCACTGATGAAGATCGCTTATCTTGTCCGTCCTGGGAAAAACTTTTCACCCCATTGACGTTCTGACTGAACATCGAACGAACATCATCAGGACCAACAGGCGAAGATGGTAAATCATCGTTGCCTAAAAATTCAAAAACAAATTGAATAAATTTCAATGCAATAACAGCATAAAAGAAACAATTAGCATTCTGACAAACGAGGCACAGTTTCGGTTCGGAGAACAAAAAAAAAAAGTTTTACACAACCGTCAACTCCAAACGCAACGCTGGGCTTTCAAAGCTTGTAAAGATCAAACAACATTCACTTCGTAGATGAACTAATTGCAAACATGCCCTAACTGCCTTAATGTGGGTTTAAGATACACTAGTTTGCGAATTCGATTCTTAAATAAGTAGAGGCAAGTTTTCAAGTTGCTATAGAAAGAAAAAAGTTTCAAGTTCCAAAATGGCATTCTGCATTATCAGAAATGTCACACAAGAACATAAAACTGCTGAGACTTGGTATTACAAGCAATTAGTGCAGATCACTTTTCCCATCATCAACTTGAAAAAGATATTGGACACAGTATTTAATGAACATAATCGATCCACAACAAAACTTGAATTACAGCGATCTTTGGATTCAGACCCAACTTCTCACAAATAGTAATAAAATTACAATTCGTTTTCACTTCGTAACACTAACCTAGATTCAATATATCATCACTACTCTTAGAGCGAGCTTCCAAAGGTTTGAAACCCGAAAAGGGGACTTTTCCTTCACCCGAACTGAACCTTCCCCTCAAGCGACTCACAATCCCGGTATCAGGAAGTTCAAAATCATGCATTTCACCGTTGTGGTGGCTCGTATTCAACTGCAAGTAAAGTAGTACGAGTTGTGCAGAGTGCCATATACAAATCCATGCAAAAAACAATAAAACAATACTTATAACCGTCTACCATCAATAACTTGCCAGTAATGCAGCTCGTTGAAGATTATGAATTACAGGTTCAATTCATGGTTAGGGCAGTCGCACTTAAAACACATTATGCGTGACTGACGACTTGAAAACGAAAGCTTAATTTGCAGCCTTTTTTACTGCGCTGTTGACCTTTTAGTCAAAGCATAACCTTAGTCAACACTAATATCGGCATTGCAAAGCTGTTTTGATAGAGACGTAGGTGTGAATCCCACTCTCACGCTACATTCTCTTTCTGCTTAGGCAAGCCTGTCATAATTGAAATGCTCGTATGACATGCGAGTACCTTGAGGAGAGAATACAGTAAGTTCAGCAGTAGTTTTAGCCTCCTACCGCAAAAAAAAATTGAAACCACAAAGGAAAGCTTGCTTAGCACTAGCAGCTAACAACCACTTGTTTGCTTACCAACCCAAGTAGGAAAACCCATTGCAATTTATGCTTTATCAAACGACAGAAAGTGAACTTGCCGGCGTGGTCACATGCCTTTTCAATGCTGAACGTCAAGCAGGATAGCCGTGAATACCATTTTTTGCGTCTTTGGTATGACCTGACCCGCAATCCAACTCTGAATGCACTGCTCCAGCGGCAGATGCCTTCGCAACTCAGTCAACTGATGGATAAATTCCATTAGAATACACTCTTACAAAATATCAACGTACATGCTGATCCTGCTCTATTATGACCATGTGGTTTTTGCGAATAATGTGATGTCCTGGGATTGAAGCATCTGCGTTGAATTTTTTCCGGTTACCCACCAATTGACCGGCTGACATTTTTCTTTCGAATTCTTTGCGCATAAATATGTTATCTGAAACCTAAATATATGACGTCATGTTAGCTGATACAGTTAAACACGACATAATAACCAGACAATTGTGTCGAAAACTATTAAATAAGTTATTGTAGACCTTATGAATCAACTTTCTTGATAAATTAATCGAAACGACCAAGCATGCACCATAGATGATGACAGCTATATCGCTATCAAAAAGTAACAGTAAACGGATGAGAAAATTTCGATGTGTCTAGTTTAAACAATAGGCATGAAAGCATATTCACATTTTCACATAATTGCAGTTAAGCAAGCTTTGATGAACAAATTGATCGTTTAAAATAGAGATTTACATAAAAATTGACATAACATGGTAAAACGGAACAAAAAAGCTTAAAATATAATATCAGCGCAACTTTTCATCACAATTATCAAGGCAGAGAAGGCTAAAATATTTCCGAGGGAATTCTATTTAATTATAGAAAATATCCATAATACAATAGATTACAACATGTAACTGATCAGTACCTTGCACCATTTTACGTTTTAGCTCAGCTAGCCTACATAGGTGGAAGCAAAAATAGCAGTACAGTCACAAATATATCAACTAATATATCAATCTCATATAAAAGTCATATGACTGAAATTGATAGATAATTCAAAATTTACAAAATAAAAATTAATGCTCCGGGAAGGTCAGTCGAGTCCTGGGCCTAAATCCTCAATTTAGCCCACTAAAAGCATTCAAAAAACTAGACCCAAATCCTACCTAAAACTAATAACCCACACGTGAACGGGCGGCCACTTCGAAATTTATTCGTTTGCTCTCGTAACTGCAATCTAGAATTCAAGTTTCTTCAACAGAAAGCAACACTCACTTGGCTGCAAATTTGCGGATAAGCTACCAGGTATATAACAAAAAATTGGCAACAAGACTACCAATAACCCATAAATGCCATTGTCTACGTCGTTTAAGATCTACATGGTGTTTCAACGCTATCCTTCCACATTATGAAATCAAATAGATGAGGCGGGTTCATCCGAAAATCACATACTAGATAACTAGTACAACATTGTAAAGCAAATGAAATAAACAGAGCTATGAATAAGTAGCTAAAAATGCAGGTTTGAAAGCAAAAAATCGCAGAAATGGCCTTCTCACAGCAGAAAAAAGCGTGTTACCATATTAAATGAACCTACTTTTAATATATGCTCGTCCGACACAAGTTTTTCGTCAGTTCTTTGTTTTTCTGTGGCCATTCTCTGCCTAGCCGCTTCGGCTTTGTCGTGAAGTCGTTGGAGCAAAGACTTCTTCCATTCTGGAACCTACACGATTTAGTATGTTAAGTAAAAATAATCTGAAAGAACGAAATACAATTGTTACAAGCCAATTTAATTACATCCTCCCGCTTCCTCACTGTCCATGGGCTTGGCAGAAAGGAATTTTCAAAACTGGGTACATAATAGTCGTTAAATTAATAATCCTACACGGGCAACATATTATATCGACTTAAGTCGGTCTACCAACTGCACTGATGCAAGATGAGAGACCGAAACAGCGTTAGCTGTTCATTTCGTACGTAAATAATAAAAAAAAACCCAACAAAACGCATTTGACTTGCTTTCCAATTGCATTCCGATAAACACCAGGAAGTCGGTAAATCTTGCAGTGATTTGCACTGTTCCCGTTAAGTTGTTGGCATGTGCAAAGTCACCCCAAGATTTAGGTAGCCCGTAGAAAGTTTAATTGAATTTTTGTCTCCAAAGTTGAGTTTTAACTGCATGAAACTTTGCATCAAATATTGAACACTTTGATTCGAATTCGACTAAAAATCACTATTGCAGTTGGCGAGTTCAACCAATGGACGCAATACAATAGCTCAAAAACCTTTGTCCGTTAAACTCAGCTTTCAGTGTTTAAACCCCACATCCATTGGCCTTATAAGTTGATCTAAACTAGTAAACTTATTCAGTGCTGATCACTTAGTGAAATGAATAGCTTTCCAAACGTATGCAGTTGCACAATGTATAACTTCCGTGTTCTGCTTATACACCAATGACTAACAGCTTGCTTTTTCAATCTATCAGCAGCTGAACGCTACTGTATATAAACACTTGGTTTGTATTAGCGGAAAACAGGCGCTATATTATGGACTACGTCAACCTAATCACAAGTAATATGAAACACTTAACCAGCTATACGCATCAGCTTTTACGCAAAACGCAACCACCACTCCATTAGTCTCGATGCTCAAACATTAATTTGGATATTATGTGCACATAATACCATAGTTTTAGATACAGGAAGTGATGTAATACAGCGCTTTATCAGCCAAACTACAACTGAAACCCGTTGAAGACGTATCATTATCCCCATACACTACTACACTAGTGACAAGTAAAAGTCACAAGCTTTTAACTGAAACATTTCTACAAAATAACAACCATTAAATTTTTATTTACTAGTAAAATTTCAGATCACTCAACGCAAGCTTTTAACTCAGCATGAAATAAACTCAAATTCGCCGCTATGCTAACCTAAAATAACGGAAATCTGATAGCTTCTTCGTCCAATAGTTAACCTTTGCTGAAAGAAGCTAACCTTTCTCAATCCAAACTTAAAGTTTAAACGTTTAAAATACTATATACAAAGCTTCTAGGATTTAGCACAGGCTGTAATCACGCCACGCAACGACATCGAGATAACATTTTTCTTTTAGGATGAAAGCTCACACCGTGCTCGGCAGCCTTACGATATGGCAAAAAGTGCCAATACATTGTTTCGTAGTTTTCTAATTAGAGATTGAATTTAGAATTACTGACCATCTAAGTATTCTTAAGTAAAAACAGCCCTATTACCAATTTAGATATTAGTCTATCGAGTTTTGAGAAATATGAATTGCAAGATGGCACGATAGAGTAGGCAATTGCAAAAAGGTTTTCGTCTCTAGTCGTTGAAAATGCTAACATATCCGTAAAACTAAAGGCGCGATCACACCAACTGAAACGTTGAGACCTTTGAGACATTGTACAGCTTTATCTTATTGTGACATGACTTTGTACGGATGTGATGTCATAATAAGATAAACATACACAATTTCTCAAAGGTCTCAGCGTCTCAGTTAGGGTAATCGCACCTTAAAACGCAAAACAAGGAAAGACTTTTTCTAAGGTTTCTCGCAAGGCAGAGGAACACCTCCAAAGTCGTTCAAAAATCAAAACATTGAAGTTGCTACCACAACAGTGAAACAATTAGTCATCGTTTAAACTTATAATCATTATATAAAAACACAAAATCACGATTTTTGGCGAATGACATTTTTAACTCATGCATTTCCTAAGCATAGAATAAGTCAAGAGGTAAATAAGCCATTAGATGCGCATTGCTGAAAAGTTTGTGCCGTCAATCAAACAACGTTAAAAAGCGTCATTGCAAATGACGAACCTCTTAATGCCAAATTATCGTAGATTAAAGCGTGAGCAAGGAAACACGAAAATAGCAATAAACAAACCAGCAATCAATACCTATAATGCAGTGACGTCAAAACGCAGAGTTAACAACGCAGCGTACTACCGCGCACAACCAACTTCTACCGGACAAATATCGCGAAAACCACACATAAAAACAAGCGAGCCCAAGTCGCTGTAAATAGAAATTTCAAAAAATCAAATCTTCATTATACTCGCCGTATTACGCCGAAGCGTGTAACGAACGGCGGGGCCCATCTCCGCGGCTGGGCAACACAGCTCCGAAGAAATGTCGCAGCGATGGCGAGCTGTTGCCAACTTGACCGGCCCGGGAATCCAACCCCAGACCTCCCGTACCGTTAGCGTATGCTTAACAACTGAGCTAACCGGTCGGTATTTAAAAGTTGAATGAATTTAAAAGTTAAAACAGATAAAATTCTGGATAAAATAAGGGTTTATGGTCTAATGAATTGCCCCGTGATAGTTAATTATTGTTGTTTACCGTTTAAATATTGCCTCGAATTACCAATTTTGGCGCTCTTCGGGAAAATTCATTGCTGTAGTATTTTTTTACCCCAAAAATGTAAATATAAAGGATTGTCGGTTTAGAACACCAAAACATGTCACCCATCATGGCAAAATATCGACCATTGGATGCCCTTAACCCTTGAACTACCTTTACGTAATAGGACTGGTCTCTTGCATTCAAATTAATTACCCTGAATACCATTCAAATCGTAGAGGTATCAAGATATTGTGTATACGGTGTTGTACTTCACGTTTGTTTTACGCAACAGCAAATTTTCATGCTTAAGATAAAGCCCTGGAGCGACAAATACATACATCTACATGAATGCAAGGAAACCATGCAATTTCTGAAAATTTTTTTGAGCAAAAAGCCTAAATCAACGAGATAATCGTAAATACAGAAATTTTTTAAGCCGACCGAATGAAACTGCCGAGTCACCACTTCTAGTCCAAAGCTTTGTTAGAGGCTAATGTTTAATTGCATAATGAAACCTTTACTGCCAACATAACAATCAGTACATCTAATAGTACAAACACAATCGCAGCAGACGTTAGATATATGAATGAATACAAAAATGTTGTTTCTAGTCAAAGAAGATTTTATTATATTGCAATTTCTGCTGATATTTTGGTCATTTCAGGGAATAACAAAGTTAGCTCTGTTTCATCCTACATGACGTATAAAAGTGCTGTAAATCGGCGACCATTGAATGCGAAAAAGCACAAAATGTATTCATTGCGTTGGACTCGCGTCAAATTTTTATAATTTACAAAACAAATTCTCAGGAAATGACTAACAACAACAGCAATTATCTCCTAAATCTGTTCAAGATTTCCGTACTTCAAACCAATGGAAGGCGTATTGCCTTTTAATTGCATTTATTCGATACAGCATGCAAGCCAATTAAACTGCAACAATCCCACCTAATGCATAATTAAAGATGGCCTTGGTACAGCATAAAGCATCACAGTCAACTTCGACTAAAACGGCACTTACGATTTCTCCCTGCACAAAATATCATAGTACTCTAAAAGCCTAAACTCTCATTCTTTACATTGGTTGCTTAAGCGAGCTCGGAACGACTAAAAATATCCTACGCACGGAACAGAAAATTTAACTGTACTTGCAGGAGACCGCAAGTGATCTTGGGTTCTACAAGTCAACAAGCACCCAGTATAGACGTCAAATCCGATCGGCTCCAGCCGTGAATCGAACCCACACGTCGGATCTGTAACCTGCGCGCGGTATCGCTAAGCCAAGCGGCTGCACAATTAAGTAACACGGATATAAGTATCACTATATGCAATACTACCATAATAAAACTGTGCGTTAACTCGCGTGAACATAGAAAAGTAATACAGTTCTTAAGAACAAAGGGTTCGGGCTCAAAATCTAAAGCGAAAAGCATCGCTAGAGTATGCTTAAGAAAATGAAATTGGCATAATTCCTGAGATTTAGTATTTATTATTATCAACTCAAACACAGCAATTAATCCGATTTTATCATTAGCAAATTTAAGCCAGAATTGCTGTCCATAATGACAAGGCAAACAGCAAATTAAACGCTTTAAACGATCACATAATACAGGCAAATCAACAACGCAATTATATTTAGTTCAAACTGCGATGATGGAGCGCCAAAGGTTACACTACAGTAAAATACCGTCATTAATCGAAGCAGACTAAACCAAATTTCCAACTCATTCAAATGAATGCTAAGAATTTGACAATAGCTGATGTCTGACAAAATAATATTGTTCGCCTAAAAAATGCAATTCAGAATATCGGTTGACAATTATAACTCGAAATCATTTCACCAGCTAAGGTTTACACCTGCCACAAGCCAGTGCCACGTTCAGCTAGCTAAATACAAACTATAGGAACACTTATTTTTACAACGCCAAACATTTTACACTGCAGCTGATGTTACCAAGCTTACTTTTCGAACTGTCTTCATAAAATCTTAAAATTGCCTGCTAAAACCTAATCTTGATATTCCACACCCTTCGAAACCCAGTATTTACTAAAACCAGCCAAGAAGCCAGCGAAGTTCGAAAGATCAAGACTAAATCGAAAACCTATGGGACATCATTCTGCTTCTATAGTTATACTGTTCCAAACTGCCTAAAAACGTATAATCTTCATCGAAATTTGGCAAATCGAAAACTGCTTAATAGTGAATCACGCGCAAAAACTGAAGAGGCGTAAAAGAAATAGGAAATTACGAGTTATTTTCTCTTCATTACGCAAAAAGGCAAGCAAGCAAAACCTAATAATAGTTGTCACGCTATATAATTAAGTTATTAGAGCCGCCTATAGAATTATGCGCGATGGAAATTTTATAAAATTACTTTCGGAAAAAAATCTACAGTCTAAATTATGCAAATACTATCCAATTCCAAATGACATAAGCAAAGACGAGCAACTTTCAAACTGGTGCTTACTGTGCCGTGTTTACTTCAGGTATACTTCAAAACTCATCGTATTGATTTCTTCCAAAATCAGAAGCTAACAATGTGGCCTTCAAATGTCACTTCATAAATTATTTTTCAGCTGAAATCAGTTTCCAAAAAATTATTTAAGCTCTAGATAGGATGTAGCTAAAAAGTAGCCGTATACAGTGTCATTTTCGAATTAACATTCTTGGAATTAAATTTCTGCTTTGCGTTTTGAGTGAGTTACTCCACGCCTAAAGCCACCAACTCTCTGCATAGTCTCTCCTCATTGAACTATATCCTAATTCTATTGTTAATTTTTCACTTCGATTAAACTTCAACTGAAATATCCACATAACTGAATTCACATTTGCGAAAGCTAAAAAATCAAGTTAATGATGCACTAAAATGAAACTGAAAAAGTTGTAGAAAATGACAGTAGGGAGGATTTCAACTTTACATAAACAATTTAAAATGCAGCTGATGATGATATAGTTTTAAGCATTGTTGCTGTCAGGACATCCATTTTGAGTTTCCATCGGCAAATGTTAAAAGATTTAGAATCTAATTGACCAATTGACTTTTGGCTCCGCAATCTGCTGTTCTGCTTCTATGCATACCGGTAGTTCTGACGGTACAGCACGCAGGTACTCAACCGGAAATTACGTTATGCTTAGGTCTGCAACATCAAAACTGTATATACCGTACACAAACTTAGTATTCATAAACTACAGTACGTTCTAATACTAGGTTTCAGTTTGTTCTCTGCTTCTTACTTCTCCCTAGTACCCATTATACCGTCACGTCAAATTAAGGAAAAATCAGTTCTTTTACCGTGTTTCGGCGGTCCATAGAAAAACCAATAAGCACACCACTTCTGTCGTTTTGGAACGAAATTCAAGACGTCGTATATTTGCGTAGCAGAGGTAAAAGTTTTGAGCCAGCAAATATCAAATATTAACTCTTTCCAATCACGTCAGTTCATCAATACAAGATATTTTGCAGCAAGTCACGACTAACTTTCCTTAGAATGAAATCACATACAAATAGTGGCTGTTTTTCTATTCAAAACAAGCCCTCAAACAATAATTTGCGCAGAGGTGGATTTTAAAGATATAATTGATGTAAAAACACTTCATTACGTATTTAAACCGCTTTTAAAAACCTTTAAATTACAAACTCTTGAGTTCTAATCAGAGTTTCTTTCAAACCTCTCCACACACTTTTGGCAGTCAAAAATACTGCTGTCTGCTACAACACACAAACACAAGACGCAAGAGATCAAATTTATCTCCAGAGCAAACCGTATTGTTCAAACAATATCAGGATGATACAAGTCTGAAATGTGGTGCTTCATGTCCGACGAAATATGCGACAGATAACACTAAATTCAGAAACGATATCAACCATGGCTGCTTTGTAAAATATATAGCTTACTATCTACGATATACGCACAAGTCCACGACAAAATTCGTGCGTAGCATTTTCTGCAATTACGAGCGTTTAATCGTTCGCATCTCAAACAAAACTCTCTAATTACACATTACAAAACTTGCTTTGTATGATCAGAATTCATGGAACCCACATAAGCAAACTATTAAGACATATCATTCAACAAGATACACCAAAATTATCTCAGTTATGCAACCGAAGAAGATTATTTGAAATCAACTTCTCGTCTTGCAAATTTACAAGTTTTTCTCCCCATAATAAGTTGCTACAAAAGCAAATTTCTCAATATTAAAATAGCTAGATATAATTTAGTATTCACAATCCACTAACTATAGATGCTTCAAAACCAAACGCAAGCCTTAAATTCACAAAATGTTCGTTTCCGCGATACAGCGCCTACATAACACAATAGACGTCATAAGCATTGCGCTCCAAGCATTGCACCTCCAAGCATTGCAGCAACGTCAAGCATTTTTCTCTTCAATCACTGAAGCAACAATAAGTCCTGAGAACTCCAATCACCTACGTTGAATTAGCATGAAAAATATGCTTTTCTCTTTTGCTCTGAATATCTTACCTTTGACTCTGTGCTAACAAAACACTACTAACATTACCTTTTAACCTCAAAGGTTTTTGGATAATGAATGAGAGAAAACAGATACACGGTAATCCAGTTAATCAAAACTACATGAATAGCACAGATAATTGGCATGTATGAGAGAAAGTTCAGTTGTGTCTGAGGAAAATACAAATAATGCCAAACCAGTTAATTAAATCTGATCACCGACAGAATCGAAAAGAACTTTTGACATACCGTATTTAGTTTTGCCAGCTTCTACATTTAGTTACAAAATGAACAAGGAAAGGTCAACGCAAAGTGTACAGCAATAAAACTAAACTTACACAATGGCTTATCAATTTTCCATCTGACATTAGCAGAGAAAAAAAATTCTTTATTTTAATACCAAATCAAACTATGGGCATCGGTATGAATCCAGAGATGCCGATCCTATTCTTCATTACAAATGCACCATCATTTTATTTTCTAGGCAATGGGCTAAAAGCAAGTGGTACAGTGAGGTATACTGCAAAGGCGCTAGCTGGAGCTATTTCAGATCAGCGGCCAACATAATGAGAAACAAACGCCACAACTGGAGCCATGAATCGACCAGGTTACATAATATCGTCAACCTGACTTAAGCAATTATCGGTGGAGTTTGACCGAGCATCCACTTTACATCAACGGCACAAATGCGGACGAATCATGAACCAATGTTTATTACTTTTTTTCTTTATCAACTACATTTACGAGCAATTTTAACTTCATATTAAAATTCCTCCCATTAAAATTAACTCGTATTTCACTCCATACTTAAAACTACGATCATAAATGACTGAAGCTATTTTCAAATTATATCGAAGAGAATCTTCGAATTAGCAGCCACCCCGTGTACATGTCAACTGCGATCGGCTACAGACGGGAATCGAACCCGTCGAGTAGGATCTGTAACCTGCGCGGGGTACCGCTAGGTCATGTCGCAGACACGCACTGAATTGACTGCAGTGTTTGACAAGTCAAACCAAAAACTCAGCAGCATTGGTTTTGCTTGTTTCAATCCGCTTAAACAAAATTGTTTTAAAGCGTAGCATGTACTAGTCAAAAGACATACGCAGAACGTGTTGGCGCTTAATATTTTGGCAAACACCGGTTGCACTTATGTGACTTTTATACAACTCGGCAGGTGGTTGGACAGGACCAAATCTGAACATTAAATTTTAGGTTGAAGCTAAAAAGAAAGCAAACTCTTTAAGTTTTCAAAGTTTTAAAACACAAAAAAATTGAAAAGGTTGCCACAACAATTGCTTGAATTGCTTCAAATGACTATTAACAAACTCATTAAATGCGCTTTGAGTATTATCGTCGTTGATGAATACCGGTAACTGGACACCATGAAGTAACACGTATATCTTGGGGAGTCAAAAAATAGAGCATTCACGCAGCCAATCAAAAAATGCGGCAATAGCTAACGCAGAACAATTGGTAAAATCAAAAACTCATTACGTTAATTGCTCAGTCTTTTGAGATTTTCTTAATAGCCGTAAGCTGTAAAATCTCAATTACAGTTCATTTTGTGCCAATGTGTGTCATCATCGGTCGACAATTTAAATCTTTTAACAAAAGAAATACAGAAGTATCAAGCAAGCAGTCATGAAGTACACCATACCACATTCATAAGTGCAGCTTCCTGCCTATTTAAGACCTGCACATTGCACTGACCGCTACATGCCCAACTGTTTTCTAGTTCCGAAGCACCATGCCAGTATGATACTGCTAATTTCAAAAACCGCTGCACAGTTTCATGAACAAGGACCGAGGATGATCGTAGCAATTCAAATATCAAAACGTTTAAAGTTTCAGTTGGCTGAACGATAAATTTTTAACATGAAATCATGTCTACTTCACCCAAAAGGAATCATCAGGGGTATCTAAAAACTCACGTAAAATTTAAAACGAAAAATCATAGTTTAGTTTTAAACTTTACGTGAATTTTTAGATACCCCTGATGATGATCTTAGTTATCGAGCACTTTTTGAAACACTGATTCCCATTGTTATTGAAATCATGTCTATGCAATGCATACAGTTTGGAAAAATCCAAACTCATCAAGGGGGTAGCCAGAAAAAATTGAGGGGGGGGCCAAATTTTGTGACTTTCAAATCTGACGTCAATTACGGTACTTCTAGCTGCAATGCAGCATATTCCCCTCATATCGATGAAAACATACATTTTGTGGAATTTCTCTACAAGTCGTAAACTGATCTCTAAATTATGCTAAAATTTTTAACGTCTTCTCTAAAATGGTCTGTTGCTGGTGGTAAATTTCTACGAGGCAATTGTCACACATTACGCTGTTGACCCAGACTTATATATTCTTACTCATTAAAAATTAGAAAGCGACGAGATACAGAGCGTATAATAAAAATAAGGTTACTAAGTTAATAAGGGGTCAGCACATAAGATAAAGTCAAAATCAAAGTTCATTAAGTTTTGATTTAAGTTCAATGCTTATATCAATTAACGAAATTACGCTCAAAACTTCATACGTCGTCGCGTTTCGCCAGCCTTTGTTGCTAATATTCGATTGGCCTTTTCCTCATCTACCCTTTCTTGGTGGCAAAGAAGCACGCACAAAACTGACAAGCGATCACAGTCCATAAGTGAACGTAACCAAGTTTTCACTCGTCTCATACACGCAAATTATCGTTCAGCCTGAACGGTTGTTGCGGGCAGTGTCATAATAATCTGGATGACGTTGCGCACATTTGGGTAAGCTTGGGCGCTCAGAAGAAGCTCGGACAAACTTTCCTGCTTTACTTGAGCGGTGAGAGAATTTTTCCACAACCTAACTGCTTTGGCGAGATTGAGTAGGCCTAATGAATATACTGAAAGCTCTCAATCTGATCGATTTTGGACGGGTCGTTAGGAGGCAAGATAGAAAGCAACGCAAAAAATAAGGGTTTTCATGAAAACGTTTGCGAAGAGAGCTGCTTAGACCATCAATATATGAAAGGAATATCGAGCGTTGATAATCTTGTGAGGCCGATTCTGCTTCAACGTTATCACGTTGAACTTGTCTTCCAGCAACCCGGGGCAGGGAAGTACAAAGTACCCGGGCCCGTCATGCTTTGAGGGCCCGGCCAGTTTGGCCAGACAAAGCGCCATCCCAAGACGAAAACCTTTTTTTTTTGCTCATCACTAGACTTTGAGTAGAAAATAGGACATTTGCGGACATCGAAGCCTTTTTTTTTTGGAGACACATGAAATAATGGGGCCCAGATTTAATTTTAGTATCGCGGACCGGCTTGTCTCACATCGGCCCTGGTCCAGGGGCCCGCAATGGTGTCCTGCCCTGGGATCCTTGTTAGCTCTCGGCGGCCCAGACCCGGGGCATAGAAAACTCTTCCGTGCCAACCACTGCGGAAGCCTCATCATAGTTCATAAATGCTAGATGCGACTTTGGTAAAGTCCATCCACTCTTAATCATGAAGAGAAGCAATCATACTTTTCTCAGAAAGTACACTGACTCCAACAGTCTGAGGCTTTCGCGCTAGTGGCAACGTAATATAAATAAGGTTGCCTTCCCCATGAATGAAGCAAGAGCGACTAAAAGCTTAAAGTTTGCTTTTAAATATCCGGATGCTCCTGCATTTTTCTGACCACCAGGTAGGAGGGAATAAAGGAATATGAACACCTTAACTTAGGCGTTCGGCGATGTAGCAGAAAAACTTTGGCGTTCGGCGATGTTAATAAAATTTAGAAGGAAAAGAATTTCTAAAGCCATGTCCGACCCCCCTTCCCTCATCAACATAAACATACAACTGCTCGAAGTCAACAACGATTACGCTAAATGCACCAGAGGCGCAAAAAGTTCTAGCTTTTATTTTGTTAATGTTAAGTTTTGATTTAGTTTCAGGGGGGAGCCATGGCCCTTTTGCCCCCCCCCTGGCTACGCCTATGAAACTCATCAATAACATCTTATCAGTGCCCAAGCGTCGAAAGATAACGATGAAAAAAGAGCCTAAATGACAATCCATTACGTTACCTGGAAGAATTTATATGATGAAAGACACCGCATCGAAAACTGACGATCTGGACAAAATCTTGAAAATTATAACTACTACGTCAAGCACGGTTACAAGCGACACAAAAATAAACTGATTGTAACGCTAATCGATTACTAGTTGGTGGAGACTTAGTAGCCACCCAGACATAAGAACTATGAACATGAATAATAGCCACAGGCTACAGCTATGATAAGTAAAAAATAGCACTGAGATTATCATTTTTTAAATCTTTGGCTCGCGTAGGACTGCATGACAAGATTGCGGTTGCACTCGAATTGGAACCCATCAAAAAAATAAGCCAAAAGCAACCAGCCATGAATCGAACCCGTCACGATGGATCGAAACTCATGCGCAGTACCGCCAGCTAAACTACATTGCTATGAAATTTCGGGCAATAGCTTCCCGGTTTGAGTAGGATCAGATCCCAAATCAGCCTACTTAAAATTTCAACATAAACAGCTGTCATAAAAAAGCAACCACCTCAAACTCAACGACACATTAAATAACTAGGAGCCGAAATAAACAATCAACTAATGACACACAGCAGCATCCTAAAGCGATGCACAGGGACACATAAACAAATGGTTTGGTATTATAACGAATCATCAGCAATCTAGAACAAAAAGCTATTTTGCCAACCAAATTAAACACCCAGTCAATCTTTTTACGTACTCCACATAAATTTTTCAGAAAACAATGAATGAACTTACTCTAAACCACAGTGTGCTGCCATAAATTTATCTATATTGTCCAGTCTACTTTCTTACGCTAAAAACTTTTCATGAAAAACATTTTTTTTCGACCCACATAATTGCAGCTAAAGTTTTTATTAGGGATGTACCGATGCCGATGTTCAACATCGGAAAAACCGAAGTATCGGCAGTTTCACCGATGCATCGTCAATTTTAAGCCGATGCATCGGCCGATGTCAAGTAACTTACTGCACCCGAAATCTCAAGCACACAACCGCCCACATTAAAAGTATTTCTCAAAGTCGGACTTGTTCTTTGAACTGCCATATTAATAAAATTGAACTCCCTCTGCGCTGATACAAAGTTCCAATTCTCAAACGATGATTTAACCTTGTGGAAGGAGCGATTTTGCTGCTCCGTTTCGCACATACGAACGCACTAATGAATCTTCTGTTACCGGTACTTAACTATGCTGTTGTTTTTTCCAGGCATGAGCGCTTTTTTTAGAAATTTTATTGCAATTTCTTGTTTTTTTTTAGTGTTAACCAAAGGATGTTTTAACATAACTTAAAGTTATAGCTCGCCGGTTCGGTCTACATATGTGTCAAGTGCGATGTAGTTGCGTTCGAATCTTATTGCTGTTGCTGCAAAGCTATTACTAATTTTGGAATAAGATGTGTGTGTTTTTAAAGTAATTGAATTACTGCTAAACGGAAATTTATCAAATTCGCGCTGGTTGATTGTTACGCACTACAGTCTACTGCACTAATATTTTCCTTTAGAGATTTGAAATTTGTGTATCTAATTTTATTGTTTATTGCTTTTCTTTATTTGTAGAAAACGGCGTTTGTGCTGTATACAGATGTCGGATAAGAGATTGTGGATCACCGCATTAAAAATTGTCACCCCAAACTGCAAGAAAAAAGCGTAGACGTTGTCTGCTGATTATGTGGCAGCTAATCCAATTTTCCCAGCAACGGCAGCAATAATGATCGCCAGAGAAACACGCGATTATACCGATCACAAAAAAATTAAAATCAGGCTATTCCACCCAGCGTCTATAAGAGAGCAAACTAACGAAGAAGTACGCCTTTAGATCCGTTGCACAGAGCGCTTGTCTTTTTTGAAGCAAAATTTGAACTGCAATAAGAGCAAAGTCTGCTGGAATCGAAGTCACAGATCTTACAGAAGTTTAAAGTTTATGACAAAATCGGTTAGATCTATGCGTCTTTTTATGAGACTATTAACACCTGCTAAGCGGCTTTGATCGAAGCAATAAAGCGGGTTTTGAAGTCAAGGTTGCGTGCATTGCTGTAATTGATCTACATTTCAGCCAAGCGCAACTAACACTGATCAAAACGGTAAAGTAAGGTTGCAGTTACGTGAATGTTACTAGCACGATAAAACAGGGGGAGCGGACTTGTAAGTATCAACTTTGCATTGCGTAAAGCGCGTCTTCTAAAGTTAAAACTAACGTAGTCATTTATTATCATGCGAATAAAGTGTATTACAGCATAAAGAGGAAGCCTCTTAAAAACTTTTCCTAGCCACATCTAGACAAAGTCATGTTATAGCCTAGTGCGTCTTTATTTGCTTAAAACATAAATTGCTGATTTTGTGAAAGGTCGTAAAATGTCAGTGACATAGATCGATGCCGATTTTGAGAAAAGCCGATACATCGGCATCAGTAACATCGGTAAAAACCGGCATCGGTACATTACTAGTTTTTATATAAGTAAGGTTCATGCGTCATGGAATGCGACCTAGTTGGGCAGGGAACCCGCGAGACCAGTTTCGTAGCCTAATAAATAACTGAGGTTATTTTCAAATTATATCGAACTGAAAATTCAGCAGTAATTGAGGGAGACTGCGAAGTGAGCTTGCGCTCTTCGAGTGAGCAGCCACCCGTTACATATGTCTAATGCACCAATCACTCGGCCAACTCAACGTGCTTCATGAAAAACATTTACAGTTATTTTTTATCTTTTAAGCCACATACTAGCAGCTTGGGTTTTTACACGAGTGAAGTACATGCATGGTAAAAGATGACCTAACTGAGCATCGAGCCCGCGAAACCAGGTCCGAAGCCCTACACACCAACCACCCGGCCAACTTACAGTGGTGTAACTCGCAGAGGTAACAAGAAACCAGCGCCACCACGCGAAAGAATTAAAATCGTTTACTCTACAGATGATCGCAGCAAAGATAATGACAACCCAACTTTTTTCATATCATTAGCTAAGCAAATAAGCACAAGCAAATACACATATCGCTTCTTTAAACTAGGTAAGCAAAGATCTAGGTAAGCTATTCTTTTTACCACAATGTACTATTCCTTCATGTGCAAGATGCTCTCTATCTAACTCTAAAATGTACCTGTTCAAAGACTAGTAAAAAAGCGAACAGGATTCAAAATTTGTTGACAAAAGAGAGGAGCTTGCTTCTAAATAACTACCTGACGCAATCGCACATTTAAACAAGACTTTGTGTGTAAAACAGTGGCGAAAACCACTTACGATGGTTTGTTTCGGTCGTATTTTTGCGATTGATTTGTCGCATTATCGCATTTACAAAAACAGAATCGGAATACCGGAAAAGCAATTACAAGAAACCTTTTCACTAACTTGGGAAAAAACTTCTGTGCGTCTAAACTCGCGGCGTCGAAATGGCTGCCACAAAAATCACTATACGCAAATAAATTCTAAAAGAACTTAAAACTTTATAACGCGATGGTCTCACCGTGCATAATCTTAGCTCCTGAGGCTCTATATTTTCTCTTAATTATTACTGCTGATTGTAAGCGCGTAAACCGGTTGCTCGGTAAAAACGAAACGAAGCTGCGCCAAAAAGTAACTACTTACAAGCTTAAACGCCAATAACAAGTAGAATGTAGACAAGGATTTAGGCTGTACGACGTCAAAGTGAGTCGTGCAAAAAATAAATGCAAAAGCAAGGGAGCACAGAAAAAAATGGAGACCATGGAAAATCACAGAGAGTTTGCAAAAACTTAGGCTACACAATTACGTATAAGAAAGTCAATCTCGGTTAAACCTTTTTTTAAAAAATTTTGAGAAAATACGTGGACAACAATCCATAGTTCTGTCTGTACTGTGGTGATTGTTAATCCTCAAAAACGCTTTTACTCAGGAAAGGCAATCACTGTTCACGAACAAACGCTAGACGATCTAGCGTTGAGTTTGTGGTATGTCTTCAATAAAACTGTCAACACGAACTGTTCAAAGCTTCCAAAGTCACGTGATTTTGTCCAACAATTAAACAAATAAAGTAATAACATAGAGGATAGGCAAATATGCTAAAGAGAGCAACGCCCTTTGCCAGCACTTTTCACTATTCAAACGACTTTCTTGATTGTCTTGACCATCCGAGCAACCTTCGTTAAACGTGGCAATTAGTAAGCAGTTACTTCGGATGCCAGTAATCTCGAGACTATAATCCATATAATTATGCCAGTTTTTAACAACACGCGCGAGAGACAAACACCAATTTCCTACGCTGGCTATTTCCAAACACACAACAATTTACATCGAATTTCTGAAAAATTATTTGGCTAGACTTTCAACTTTTATGAAAGCTCAAAAAATAAATCACTCACGTTGCTTAAAGTCTGTGAATTTTAAATAAAAAACCTGTTTTTATTGATGAACTAGCTTCAACACAACCTTAGGTAAAACGACTAAAATCTACATTAAATTGTTGCTATACTTTCGTTCATATTGTGAGCATTCAATCTATCAAGATGGTATTCTTTTTCATCACTTTTCAATTGATTAAAAATGTTGTACACGCCATCAACGCCATAGTAACCACCTCTCATCATACTTACAGTGTAACACTCTTAAGTCAGGTAAAAAATTGTTTTAAGCCATTCACGACTTCCTAATGCAAACGGTGGCTTAACTTCAGCACAGTAGGATTCAGGACCAACACAGAACTAATCAATTTCTTATAAACTGTGAATTCTTCAACGGCCATTAGTCATACAGTATAGGCAACACAATACGAGATGTTAAAAGTCTGATTGCGTAAAACAAGAGGTTTATACTCAATATTTTTTGGGTGGGGGATAAAACTAACTAAAAATGCATACAGAAGCACACTAAGTTTTTGTCTTCTTTCATACGCAGGCTGTCCAGCCAGCTATCATTAAAAAATGAAAAAAAATAATTGCAATTTGCTGAAAAAAATGACATACTGATATTTACTAAAATAAATCCGAAAATGTCCAATTTTCCACGCAAAAGCAAGTGAAGAGCAAAAAAAAAGTCATCACGTCCGCAGATGTCTAATTTTCCACGCAAAAACAAGTGAAGAGCAAAAAAACAGGTCATGTCCGCAAAAGTCTAATTTTCCACGCAAAATCAAGTCAAATGAGCAAAAAAAGGTAATTTTTTTTATATCTTCGCCTAGATTAGTGCCATCGTTATCCAAGTCAAGTCACATATACGCACTTAACTTATTGCATATATTGTAACTTAGGATAAAGAAAAATGAAATATAACAGAGCATCTGAAACAGCTACATCTGGACGCGTTCAACTCAAAACTCTGTGTGTAAGTCTCGAAGCGCTCAACATTCGGAAACTCTACGTTTTTTTCGCAAGCGCAGTGGTTAATTTCTGTTCCGCAAAACATTACAGTGCACGATTGCATCTGGCTTATTGAAACAGAAAATCTGGATTCGTGACTTAAAGTGGTACATTATGTGAAGCTACAACAATCTTTCCACGCAAAAGCAAGTGAAGAGCAAAAAAAAGGTCATCACGCCCGCAGAAAAAAATGATTAAAAAAATGAAAAAAATTAAGAGGCACGAAAAAATGGAAAAAATGAGAGTGGACAGCCTGCATACGCCAAACTAGACTTAAAATTTCAAAACAGGTTTGAGGTATCGTTCCCTCAGAAACTAGTAATATGCTTTAAGCTAAATTAATTGTTGTGGAGCCATGTTTAAAACATATTAGTTCTAGTTAATTTACGTATGATCAATTTTTGTCATCATTTTCAAGGAACTTACAAATAGTGATGAAAATAAACATTGGAACAGCAAATTTATAGTGTTGCGTTACACCTATATGTGAAACTGCGTCATCAAAACTACTTAATTTATCTTAAACAAACAGAAGTTGAAATCCACGAGGAACAGTATAATCATTGAGCTAATTCATGCAACCTTTGCCCCTGCTTACCTCGCAAACACTTGACGGGTCTATCAACCAAAAAAAGAAAATAGTGGCATAGCAAATATATTACGACCTGTGCAATTGGCACTTTCTCCTTAACTACAACTCATAATTATTATGTAAGCTTACATATTAACCTTGATACACCACATTGTCAAAGTCTTGTGCTACGTAGTATGGGTTTGCGTCACAATTTAAATCATTAAAGCGCATGCGACTAAAAAATATAATATATCATAGGTTGTTTCATATGTTTATGCAAACAGTTTTAAGGTTAAGTGTGGTATCATACTGTAAATTTGGGAGTATCAGCAAACAACTTATTTTGAAACTGAACCTGGTAACATTTTTTCTCATAGGGCATTTACTACTGACATAATTGCGCCTATTCAAAACAGAAGAACTACATATTAGATGAGTTAAATAACTTAATCATTTATATGTAAGTTATTATTTATCGTAACTAAAAAAACTGGTTATTCAAGAATTTGACAAAAAATTAATGGAAATTAAAGTATTGTGTATCCGCAATAATAATCGCCACATAGATAACCTGGGGCAGGGAAGCAAGATACTAATTCTACAAACAGCAAATGATGTAATAAAGACCAAATGGCTAACAAATAAAAACTGTCCATAAACTCCTGCTGCCTAAAGAAACAACGTTATGGCTAAAGCTTCGGTAAAGAGGTACTTTTTCTACACCATAAAGTTGCAATCGCCAGCAAATTTAAAGTAAAAGCATAATTTTTCTCTGATGAGGACCTGAAGAAATGGGTCGAAAACGTTCATTTTTTTAATAAAGATGCTTTCAATTTTAAATTTGCTGGCAATTGCAACTTCATCTTTATGGTTAGAAGTGAAAAACCAGAAGCAGAGTTCAATTCTTTGACAAGTAGGTTTATTTCAACGAAGGGTATCCATTGATTTGCAAACACTTCTTTTTACGCAAAGTTGCAGTTACGTTTGAGTAACACCTGGTGCAACTGTTCATTTCTTACTATCAAACACAAACGTATAGGATAGCGGGTGCTAGATGCAGAAGGTCACCTTTCCAATGTCCAACAGGTAGTGTTATCTGGTACTGTTACAGCGCGAACACCAAACAGACATTAAAGTTGCAGCACAAAATCTGGAATTGAATTAAAAAAACTGTGGGCAATCATCAGAAGTCTGCCTTCCTTATGAACTGCACGCTCTATCTGCAAATCTTTTGTAAGACTTGGCCTCCACGGCGGGTAAGATTGCATAGCTCCACTAATCAGAAGTAAGAACTCGTGACACACAACAGGGCAAGAAGCAAACATAACAACGACTTGTCAGAAAGCAAAAAATTAATAAACCTCCGATCGAACCGGTGATAGATTGCCTAATACACCATTTTCACAACCAATTACTTTCCGATGAAACGAAGGCAAACAAATTCATCCAAACTTGGTCAATAATTAATAAGCTTTATATTATAAAGCATAATTTATTTATGAATTTGTAACTGTATTTTTGAACTCTACGAGATATTGTGCTACCAACAAAAACTGTAGAAAATTTTCATACAAAATGTAACTAAGTGAAATGGCAGCAAGCACAGTAGCACATGTACTACTGCTTTCTAAAATAACCCGATCGATACGCCAATGCATTGACGTCTGTTGAAAGCCATTCTAAAAACTTTAATACACATTATTTTGTGACATCTCTGACGAAGCAGGACTGACACATCAATTGACACAAGTACTACTTTAAATGAACATTAAGTAGTCACTAGAGCAGATCAGAATTTAAAAATACTGGCACCATGCCAAAAGATGGGGAATAGCGACATTGCCGTATAGGTTGTAGTGAGTAGTGACATCATTGATTGCTAACTTTTTCGTAAAAAGCAAATTGGTACAACAAGGAAAAAACGTCACCATATTACAAAGTAGCCATTTTTAAACCAATTTGCCAAAAACATGGAACAAATTACTTTAAAATAAAGTCATGGCGCAGTAACAATAGGGAATTAATTTCTACTAAGCCTGTTCTAATGCTACTACGATAAACAGCAATATTGTGCCGCACAAAGAGAGAGAAAAGGCATACATCCAACTAGGTTATTTTATGAATTTACAAATAATTTACAGACCAATTCAAATAGATGAACGATGATATAGCACGGCATATGTAAACCCACTTATATTTACTTTATTAAAGCTTATCTAAGGGCACACAAAGCAGAATGCCAATGACAATATGAAATGCAGAAAATTATGTCAAGAATGTTGAACCATGAAACGAAAAATCGAATTATATTAAATCCAGAAGCACCAATGCAAATTTATCGAATAGCGCATTACAAACACTGTCTATCAAACGATTGTTTCAGTTTAACAAAGCCGTATGGTCATGTGCTTGAATAATATGCTTCACGAAATATTATCTCATTTCCGAAGAATGCTTCAGCCAGATTTTTTAAGGCGCGTTAAGGAATCGAATGAGGGTTTCTAGAATCAAGGAAATTCGTAGAGGACAATGGCATTTTGCCTTATTTTGGACCCATACAAGTTTGTTTCAAGTCCCTGCAGATTTATTTTGGGTATGCAGCATGTTCCTTAAATAAAACCCTGTTAACGCTATGTTATATTTTGTCAGCGACATGGCCTAGCAGTGTGACAGATCCTATGTGACAGGTGCGATTCACGGCTGGACCCGATTGCATTTGACATATTTAACAGGAGGTTGCTGACTCGAAGAGCGCAAGCTCACTTAGCAGTTTCCGTCAATCTGTTGAATTTTCAGTTCAACATAATTAGAAAATCACTTCAGTCTTTCACAAGCTTTTGGTAAACAACACTTCGATTATTTTTTATCATGTCTCATTGTTTGCTCCCATTATGTTCGCTTTCAAATTTTTGTTGCTTTGGATTAAGATCAGTTTTCAGCAAAGCAAATTACGACAGATGAGAGTGTTTGTTTGAGCTAAAACTTCAGAGCAGCTTTTGTAAAAATGCAGTGTCACAAAAGCCAAGAATATGACAACAAGAACTCGCAACTTCAATGGCAAATCCAGACTTCATATCAAATGACGTTATTGATATGCGACTTGGACGCCGCGGCCAGCAAACACGTTGTTATATATTGGTAGCTCGCCAAGTTCAATAATTTCATTTTGGCAAGTTCTTATGAGAAAGCTGCATAATGGAACAACAACAAGCAACTCTAAATTCACTGCCTCTCAAAATTTTACTTAAGAAAATGATGCGTATAATGCTTCAGTTCTTTCATGTTTGCAACCAATATTTTTCTTCGTTCACATCAAAAGCCAAACATAATCTTACCAAATTTAACTACAGTCATTCGTTCATTTTCGTTACACTCATTGCACGCTGAAGCGTTTGGCAGCAAAATTTGCCTGTTTTATGTGTTTTGTTCAGAATAAGAATTTACACAGTGTGAAAAAGATCGATGAGAATGGAGTCTATGACGAATTGTTTACGATATACTACCCGCATAAATTCGATTAAAATATTTGATCTTTTTGCTTTTGATTTTTGCATATATGCTAATTCAATGCCCACACCATCGAATTACCCGTCAATCACAACTGCAATTGCAGTGCCACGATATGAGCGACAGCCATTCATTGAGAATTGTTCAAAGTTGAATAAACGTTGAAGATTTAGGCAGTTTCAAATTGCATATTTTTTTGTTGAAGTTGAATTGCAGACAAACTGAGGCAAAGCCAAGATAGTACTTTGCAAATGAATTCATGAGTTGGTAATAATCAGCCACAACTGATGACCCAATTATTTTCTGTACATTCACACATTCTATAAAAGCCTAAGACCCAAGATAAACAAAACGTCGAAAAATGTTCTCGCAACTAATATCATATCAGCTTTTTAATGCGATTTGGAGACTGCATTCAGGTCCCACGAATCAGTGAAAATTACGGCAAGAAAATATATATATACTTTTTTTTTTTTTCATTTTGAATTCCCACAAGTTTATTTTGGGCACTCGATATTTCCTTAAAAAAAAACTGATCATATTTTATGGCAGTGCAGCAACATGACAACAAACTCACTGGCCCAGCTTTCATTTTTTCAGCTCTCTTCTGCAAAAGCTCTGCTTTCCATGGAGGAATTGATGAAGTGGAAGGCATGATGAAAAGTGAAAGGTCTACCTACAGAAATAAACAACAACGATAACAAAATCGTTAAAAGTATATCATTTCTTTTTTGCAGTGGCAGTTTTGCAAATTAATGTCATGAATGACAGCATTAAGAGGTTAATTGGATACTGGTATTATACATGCTTTTGCAGCTAACTTCCACTTTCAACCATTCAAGATTGGAGGTCTAAGAGATTGCTGATATGCATTCACCAACAGCAAACTAAAAAAATTCTTTTCATGTTTTAGGAGAAGGCGCAACTGATGCTTACTAATTATGGCAATTATAACCAGCTGAAGTTGAGCCCAGCCAGGGTTCTCAACAAGGGGATGGGACATTAACCAGAAGGCACAAACGCAAGATCTATTAATGTAACTAACCACTTACAACCGGCACACGGCTGGTGCCACTACAAATGAAATACCAAAAAAATCTTATTGCCGAGCAAGGGGTCAATGTGTCGAGTCTCTAGAAAGGAGCAATAATCATAAAAGGTTGAGAAGCAACAAGTCAATCTTTGCTGGCAAGCATTCATATGACCTCAACTATCTAGCGTACAATTCCATGCCCAGCTAAAAATTGATATTGAAATGTAGATATAACACAGAAAGCTCTTTTGGTCCAGAAAAATGGATAATTATGAAGCAGTTACATACTACAGAAAATTTTAAGCTAACGACTCCAAAATAATGCACTATTATCCTTGCCTAACAAATTGCATGCTCATTTATGTTTTACAAAACCTTACCGGTACCTTTTATTGAATAACTTGATTTGACACTTTAAGTTTTGAAAGAACAGCTCACTATAACATGAATATTGAATAGGCTAGTCTATTTAAATTGCAACAATCCCTAACAAATCTGTTACAAAATAAAAATTTACATCGGTAAGCATTTACACACAATTTAATTGAAAAGTATACGATAATGATATTTTTTAAATTCACCTGTTTTCTTAATTATCGTGTATTACTAACAAATGGATTCAAATTAAGTCATCTTATCCAACCAATCTGAGTTGATTTGCTGCATAAACTTTATACTTGGTTTGAAGTCTTCAAATCAAAAAATCAAATCTTCATTATACTCGCCGTATTACGCCGAAGCGTGTAACGAGTTGCGGGGCCCATCTCCGCGGCTTAGCGCCTGGGCTACAAGGCTCCGAAGAAACGTCGCAACGGTGGCGAGTCGTTGGCAACAATATGTCGATTTGACCGGCCCGGGAATCGAACCCCAGACCTCCCGCACCGATAGCGTGCGCTTAGCAACTGAGCTAACGGCCGGTTTCTGGTTTCAAGTCTTTAGAAATTTAATTTAAGATACAACACAATGGTGTTACGTCATACGCCAAAGCACACTAACATGTAGTCTAAGGAAAAATTTTTTTTTTATTTTGAAAATAGTGAAAATTTTTGTGCAAGCAAATGAGTAAGATTATGGCTCAAATGTGATTCTTAAACATTACAAAGTCTTCACATGCAATTTTAGGAGTCACTAGTGTTATTTTTGCCTTGTGCTATGACTTAAAGACTCTACAATAGTAACTCTGGCTATTGAAAAAAAGAGCTTCAATCACTTCATCACTCACAGCTCATCAAGCAAAACAAAAAGGGAAAGCAAGAACTAGGCCACGCTACGCATGCATTAAAAAATAACAGCGAATGGCCCGAGCTATGAAACTTACGCAGCAACGTTAAATAGCAAGCTATTGCAGTGCATGCCGGGGCTTATATGAATTAACCAGCTTCATATGACAATGGATGGTTTACTTTAAAGTTGACAGGAATTCCCCCAAATGTCATGCGCAATGCAGACATGCTCTTACCCCTAACCCAATGCATGTCAAAGTGACCTCTGGTTCCAAGCAATCAAATAATATATATTGGCATTAAACTGATGAAATTGCTATTCAACAGTCATTATTTTGAAAAAATCTGAACAGCTCAGAGCTTAGCCTAGCTTACGATTTTCAGGGGTAAGGGAATCTGAAGCCCATGGGCCCAATGTGGCTCATTTACGGTAAGTCTTGAAAGTGGCCTGCATCAGAACTTTGTTAAGTGTACAACAAACTGGTCGAATAGAAAACCTTAAGATTTCTCAAAAACTATTTACATTCAACTACAATCTAGATTTGTAACAAAAAACCAACATGCCAAAGTCTCTGATTTTACAGTAAAAAACAACTCACCATAAATTTTAATAAACTTTGGTAATAATTTTGTGTATTTTTAAGACAAAATTGATAAATTAAAATTAAATGTGGCCTGCTGAAAATGTTATGCAGTTAATATGGCTCGCTGTGCTTTGCTGGTTCCCCAGCCCTAGTTAACAATAAAACTGAAAACCACATGAATTTCTTACTTACTGAAAAATTTTTGGCTTGTTTGATTTAAGCCATGGTTCGAGATTAGGGTTTGGGGGGTTAGGGTTAGGCCCTAACCCCTACTAATAACTCACTAGCGCCCCTAGCAGTCCTTGTGCAGTGTGCTCGCAATATATCGACCTGTTATAAAATGCAGCTTAATTCAAACAAGCTCCAAAAATTTCAGCAACTGATATCCAATGACCCTGAACTGTAAACAAACTGTAATTTTAAACCACAATTTTTTATTTAAACTTCTGAACCCATCAGCTGATCAGTTTGGTAAACATCATCATCATCATCGTCCAGTTTTAATCCGGTTTTTCCTTGTGTCCGAAGGTGGCCGGATGCACCTCATTCCTTCAGCAATCGCTCCCACTCCCTCTCTCCATATGTAGACCCCCATATACAACAGTATAACCAACAACTTGTTTTATTGATGAGTGCACTGGTACTGGTATTAGTTTACTTAGCTCACTGAATTTTAATACCATTACTTGCAAACTAAGCCTTACCACCAGTACCTCATGTGATAATTTTTAGTTCAGAGTTTTATGCAAGTACATGTACCGGTCGGTATACACAGGGATGATGATTTCTTCATCTTTATCTTCCTGTCACGAGAAAGCGACGAAGGCGCAATGCATAAGATGAATCCAGACTGGCTTAGGAGTTGCTTTTGTTTCCGAGTTTTCTGCTTGAATTTTGCTTCTGACTTCTTCAATTTGCTGCTTGTTAAATTCCTCCAAGCAGAGATAATTGTCGTGAAGCGTCTTATCCAAGGACGCAACAACGAGGCTTGGGTGGGAGTTGAACCGTCAACCTTGCAATCATGGCCGGCGTAAAAACGAAGCTCCGAACCACTCGGCCACGCTGCCGGCAGCCTTAACCTTTTCATTTTCTGCCATCACCTTAACTTGAAAATAGGTAGTTTAACCTGTTAACCGATTTTCCATCGTAATCTGTTTGTTTTCTTTCCTGTTTTACCAAGAAAGCCTAAAGCACTAGAACTACACTCCACGCTGCGACTTAAAGCTTATTCCACGAAGCGTCATTTCTCCTGGCATCAAGAAATAAAGCATTGTTTTCATGGCATTAGCGCCACTTAGCGTTCACAACAATGACACTTAACAACAGTTAGTAGTGGCAGGCCTGATTTAAAACATCTTTAATTAAAAGCTGGTCGAGTGCACATGGAGTTGGCCAAGTGGTTGGTGCATTGGGCTCCGAAGCTAGCTTCGCGAGTTCGATGCTCAACTAGGTCATCTCCATGATGCATGTATTTCACTACCACAAAAATCCTAAGCTGCAATTAAATGGCTTAAAATAAAAAAAAAAAAAGCTGGCCGAGTGATTGGTGCATTGGGCTGCGAAACTAGTTTCGCGGGTTCGTTCGTTACCCTTCGGGGTCATCTTCCATGATGCATATGCTTCTCTAATATAATATGGAATACTTCACTAATATAAAAACTTAAGCTGTAAATATGCTGCTTGAAAAAATAAAAACAGCCTGCTTGGCAGTTTTGCACATGAGGTATTGGACTCCGGGACCAAGGGCGTACATCCCGGGGGGGATGCATCCCCCCAATATTTTTCGAGGGGGGATGATAATGTATTTATCACCCCCAATGATGGAACAAATTGTTACGCGATTGCTGTAAAACATTCAATGTCAGGTGAGGGTTGGCAGAGGAGGGAGTAAGCAACGAGCAATTGCAGTAAGTGCACCGGTACGATTAAAGATTTTGTTGTTTGTCACTGCACAATACATGAGTAATGACGTCCGACAATTTGACTATTTTGTAATAATTAGGTTATTTCGTTTCCGTTGATTTGCTTTTTGTGAGGCAAAAGTTTCGTCACAATTTGTGACCAGGGGCGCATCCAGAGGGGCCATTTTCGAACATGTTTTTGATGAATACATTTTTTTCATAATTTTTAACCTTTTCAATAACAAATAAGCCTTACGCCCCGAGCACGCATAATCGAAAATGTACGAACATAATACATCGCATTTGGTGAAACCCTGGTGAAACACTCAGAGGGGCACAAAATTTAATGAAAATTTGCCTGAAAATTGTTCAAAAAGTATTAAAATGGCCACTACAATATCGAAATTTTCAAAAAATTTTCAAGGGAAAAACCCTCTGAGCCTTTTTTATTCGCCACATGCTTCAAAATAATTCTGCCGGAAAAAACTACGCCTGAAAATATGTCGAAATTTGGTGCCCCTTCCCTGAAACAATTTCTGAATACGCCGCAGACATAAAAATATTTTTCAAATGGCTTATTGCAGTGGTCGGCAACCACCGGGCCGCGGCCCGGTGCCGGTCCGTGTGAAGTTTGTTACCGGTCCGTATGCGTTTTCAGAATAAATGCTTTAGTTTAAAACATTTTTATAACGTAAGACGCAATTTTGGGACGTTTTTGTAAAAATGCTAAATAACTCAATTCTGGTGACCCAGTCTGGCAAAGTTACTCAATATCACAAAACTAACCAAATTGAAAAGTCAAATCTTTTAATTGAACTGCGAACATTTGATTATGCTGTCATTTTATCGTAAATCTTTTGTAAATCAAACAGCGCTTGGTTAAGAGAAAGAATAACGTTAAGAATCAGGTTTGAGAAGCTACTATAAAAAAATTGAGCAATGCTGCTGCAGCAAGATTGAAAAAGTTTAATGCTCTGGTCAGAGTAATACAAGATCGAGATTTTCAATTCTGAATAAATATGAGTGTTTTATTGCTTAAACATTTTTGATTTTTTAAAGGCCGGTCCGCAAAAACAATTCAGTTTCAAACCGGTCTGTTGTGCGAAAAAGGTTGCCGACCACTGGGTCTAAAGTTTTTGTATTTAGTTAACATTCAACCTAATTCAAAATTTTACCCCCCCACCACCATAATTTTTTGGAACCGCTCCTGTTAGTGACCATTTTAATTAATCAATATCATTTGATTCATTACTTTTCGCAACAGCTATCAGCATATTGCTTTATCTTTGCTATCAGCTCGTAGCCTAAAATAACTTCGGGAGGGAGGAGATCTTTAATATCCGTGTTGTAGCAATAGATAATAAGTTCAGAACATAGAACGTCTTCAATTGGAAAATAACATGCAGAAAATATGCTGAGCGTTTTTGAACAACTCGACCGTCTTTGATGATGATGATTTCGTCATCTTTATCCTCCTGTCACGAGAAAGCGACGAAGGCGCTACGCATAAGACGAGTCCAAACTCGCTTAGGAGTTGCCCTTGTTTCCGATTTTTCCGCTCGAATTTTGCTTCTGACTTCTTCAATTTGCTGCTTGTTAAATTCCTCCAAGCAGAGATAATTGCCATGAAGCATCTTATTCAAGGAAACAACAACGAGGTTTGGGTGAGAGTTAAACCATCAACCTTGCGATTATGGCCGTCGTAAAAACAACGCTCCGAACCACTCAGCCACACTGCCGTCCTATATCAGAACATGATCGAAAATGCAAGCTAACGCGCCCAGGGCAAACTTGCGATTATGGCCGTCGTAAAAACAACGCTCCGAACCACTCAGCCACACTGCCGTCCTATATCAGAACATGATCGAAAATGCAAGCTAACGCGCCCAGGGCAAACTAATTCAAGTGAAAAGCAAAACAGCAAGAGTACGACTCGTAGGCCTACCCTTGCTGTTTTGCTTTTCGCTAATATTAGTTTGCAATGCGTTAACTTTTTATTTCTGATCGTGCTGTAACGAAGGACTGTCGATTTGTCCGAAAACGTTCAGCTTATTTTTAGTACTGGATGTTATTTTGTAAATATTGTTCAGTCTACAATAGTTGAAGAAGTTCATGTTCATAGTCTCAAAGCTTTTGAAACGAGGTGACGCGCAAAGAAGAATAGCGGTGGGGGGTCTGGGGGGCCCCCGGAAGTTGACACGATCTTGACGTTTTAGTTGATGATGCAGTAATTATCGCTCCCAATAATTTCCACAAATGTACGCCACTGTCCGGGACTGATTTCGCGGGTTCGATGCTCACCTAGATGATCTTGCACGATGCATGTAGCGGAGTAGCCTACTTTACAATACTTTTATTGTTGCTTGATATGGAGTTACTTGATATGAACTCTCGTATGCTACCAAAATTGGAAATTTTCACTTACTTTGCGCGCCTGTATAAGTTTATGGAAAATAAAGTGCTATACAGTCAAACTTCGGTTATCGAACACAAGCCGTTCGAGAATTCATTCATTTATTGTTCACTGGACATGCAAATAATGCGGCATATTAATTGTTGTCAACACATGCAAAGTTTTAAACAAAAAAAATTCAACGTAATAATGCAAAAAGCGCTACACATCAGCAGCCATCACAAGCAGTCCAACGTGCGGTGTGAAGGACCATGTACTGGTATAAACCCAGCGGTCATCGAGTCTACGTCCGCTCGTGTTTATTGTAGTTGCTAAACCATAGGATGTTAACGAAGCACCACTGATCATTCGAGTCAGCAGCCTTACTGATCATATGTTGCAATTGACTATAAACAAATTATGTAAAACATAACCTACTAGTAGTAATATATGTCTATATAGCACGTTGTGTGAAAACTTAAAAGTCATTGCAGAGTAGGCCTACACAAATATTAACATCATGACAGACGCTTGTTCATACTGTAATGCATAATACACGAACATGTTCATATGTAATAAAATAAAATGTTCATATGTAATAAAAAGGCTGTAAGAAAAGCGATTTGTTCGAAATCCGATATTTAGAATTAATGAAACCTTTACCTCGAGGTAAAAGTGATGGGTGCAGGCCATGGGCGTAGCCAGGGGAAAGGAGCACGGGGACCATGGCACCCCCTATACCTCCTGGACAAAAACAAGAATCTTGATAATTATGATAAACACTTGCCATTGCGTGATCAGTGGCGCCGCCAGAAAAAAGCATTGAGGAGGGGCGAAATGACGTCATAACTTATGATTTTTGCGGAGCCACACGAAAACATGAATAAGACGATAGGCACATCAGCTTTCCGTAGCTGTAATTAAATCGGCATTCCTAAAGTAGGCTATCGCACTTCTTACTGTAATTTTTTTCATTTTTGTAACTATGTTGTAACTTATTTAGCAGGATCATAGATTAAAGCAGCTATCTTCGGTAACTCTAGGAGGTAAGACATTGATACCAGGCATGTCTTGTATATCGAAACTGATAATTCAAAAACACACCACACTTCCAAAACATTTTTAAAAAGGAAATAATCACTGTAAATCAGGGACGAATTCTCCATTTAATGCCAGGCATGCATTGCATGCCTTACCGAATTTACAAAAAGGTGAATAATCATGTGCTTTTTAAAAATAACTATTTTTATGTTTATTATGCGTTTGTCCAATATCACACTACAGTATATTAGGCTAGTCCGGCAGCCCAGAGGTCTGAGCCTAGCTGGAAGCTTACCAATTTTTATCCCTATTATCGTTTAAAGTACTTTAAACCATGCACGAAATAAGATTTCTGCCGGGTCAGGGTGGTGGGTGCGGCCAGGGTGAGGGGGTAAAAAGGGTAAAATCGTTGAGCTGGCACAACAAGTTACTTACCCTATAAAAGTAGTTCTAGTCGTTTATAGTCGCAGTAGAGCTCTCATTTTGGGCTTAAACGAAAGAAGAAAAAGTGCAAAACATATTTAACAAAAGGAATTTCAAGTTTATTTTATTATGACGTCATGATATTTGAGCTTGAACTTGATTTTGCTCAATTTTTTGTAGTCGGAGTACATAACTTTAGCTATAGCGTCTCAGTTTATTGAAGCAAATTAATAAAACTTGTTCCAGCAGAAAAGTAGTTTCTTACCCACAAAATGAAACTATTTGGACGCTTTTACGATAAACACAGACAAAATAACGCCCTAATATACAACGACGCATGGTTAATTTTAGACGCTTTTTCAGACAATGCGGGTTCCGTATGACTGATTTCTCTATGAAATTGCATGGCGTTTGGGCTATTTTATGTTGAAATACGTTTCTTTCGCTGTATTCTTCAAGAAGACTGCAAATAATTAATGCGAGGTTTAAGGATATAGAGGGTTTCAAATGTGGATATAGAGATATAAAAGGCTTCAGTTGCTAGCACCCCAAAGTTAACGATTTTTTGTGAATTGAATAACACTTACGAAAAACCCACTAATAAGTTTAATGTGGGTTTCATCAATCACTTAGTGGCCTAATTCCTTTGCAATTTCGTATCTCGAAGTTGAGTTAATTCTACTTAAATCAATGGAGAATCACTAGGTTTAATTGATAAATTGGATCACCACGTTCGATTACTTCCATCAACCCTGAAAATAATGTTAAAATATTATGTAAATTTATTTCACGATAGTCAATCAAGTTTTCGCTTATTTAGCCTACTGTAAATTGCATAATATAATATTTTTTGTTACGCTGTTTAGTCCTAATTGCTAAATTTATCATGTTTTTGCATGATTTTGCCCAAAAGTTTAGCGGATCGCGAGTTATAAACGGAACAAAATATTAACGAAAGTTAATCTCTAGAACCTCAAAGTTTTGACATTATCGCTGAATGAAAGGAAGGTTTCATCGTGATGCTATGCCCATCTACATCAAAAACTTATCCGGAGGAAATACGAAATTTACTTTTGTTTCAGTCAATGGCAACATTGCTAAATATTTCATTTCGGTGACTTTTCGTTGCTGTCTTAGAAATTGTTCAAAAAGATAGTTGCCAAGTTGTCACAAACATTCCTCGTCTTCATCTCCATAAGAATTGTTGTGGATTAAGTTGCTCAAATTTTTCATAGCTGTGCAAAAAAAAATTGCAAGATGGTGGAAAAATGTGACTTGTAAACTGCAGAACCACATTAATTTTTGGAATGTTTGCATTGTTTTTGTCCCATATTTGCATCATTAAAGATTGAGCTTTATCCCACCATCCTCCAGATTTTCAAATTTTGTTAGGGATTTTTGATCTGCTGTAGTTGTGCTATTTAATATGTACCAGCCAAGGAAATGTCTCGGGTTCGCATTGGCCACAGAGCTGAAATATTATTTCATGCCTTCCAAGCCTTCTGCATAACAGAACAGCAACATGGTATGCTTTTTCAAATTAATTAGTTACGAAGTGGCATAACACCAGCCAAAACATTTTGATAAAATGTAGTAACATATCACAAATGCTCTTTCACCAGGAAATCATACGTTATCCCTATAGTCAGGTTATTTATTTCCTTCATGTAGAGTTTTGTAGTCTTGTAGAAAACCACTAATCAATTAAATTCTTTAAATGTCTAGTAGAGATGCAACGTCCCTGATATCTTTGCATGCTATGGTTAATAAACTTACCCATAGACACGTAAGAAAACAAGTACGGTTGTACAGGAATCGAATACTTCAATTTCTGGACGTTTAGGCCATTGGGAGGAATATGTCAGAAAACAACCGTACGACTGATGGAAAATGAAAGAGATCCAGCGTACTCTGTTTCTTCCTGATCAGAAAGCTATTTGCTGAGTCGTAGTCGCAATTGCGTAAAAGCAAACCAATCATGTGCTGCAAGACACATTGCGACCATAGAGCTCCCTTGAAAATTTATGTCTGTTCCTTTAGTTAGGCGTGCCCCTCAGGTTAGTAACCACTGCTTCGCACGTATTTTGCTACGTTTTTAAATATGAATTTAATTAACGTCTGTCAGTTAAATTATTAAACCAGTCGTTGTTAGTGTATTTATTTGATGGAAAAGTTGAAGTGCGAACAACAAAATTGATGTCCAAGGTTTATATTTTAGCAATGTGGCCAATACAGAGACTCTTGCTTGCCTTGAATATACGCCATAGCTACTACAATAGCCGTCAACAAAGTTTGGTCATAATTTGATAATGTGGAAAATGGTGGGATAAAGTTCAATCTTTAATGATGCAAATATGGGACAAAAACAATGCAAACATTCCGAAATCAATGTGGTTCTGCAGTTTACAAATCACATTTTTCCGAAATCAATGTGGTTCTTGCAGTTTACAAATCAAATGGCCATTACAGTGTGTGAATTTTCAAAAATTTTCCGGTAAAGCATGCCCCCGGACCCTTTGGAGCGTTGTTTTTGTTCCTCAACTTGCTTCAAATTAATTCTGCCGGAAAAAAACTACTCTACGTTTGAAAAAATATCGAAATTTGGTGTTCCTTCCTTACTCCTTAAAAAAATTTCTGATTACGCCTCAGACATAAAACATATTTACGCCTTTTTCCGCGTCTAGACCTCTACCGTTTTTGCATTTGCAGTAGTAAACATTCAATCTAATTCAAAATTGCATCCCCTCACCAAAATTTCGGGATCCACTCCTGGCCTGAAGTAAGCACGCATAATTTGAAAATGTGCGAACAAAATGCACCATATTTGGTGAAGGACTCCGAATGAGAAGCAAAAAGTTTAATCAAAATTTGTTCAAAAAGCACCAAAAAAGCCATAGCACGCGAAAAATTTTAAAATTTTTCCGGGAGAGCATGCCCCCGAACCCCTTAGAATCGCTTTTTCCTCAATTTGCTTCAAATTCACTCCGCCGGAAAAACATACGCTTATAGACTAAAAAATGTCACAATTTGGTGCCCTCCCTAAAAAGCTTTGAATACGCCTCTGACATGAAACATTGACGCTCTATTCCGAATCTAAACGTCTGACACCTGTGTATCTAGTTAAGACTGAACCTAATTCGAATTTGCATACCGCACCAAATCTTTCTGGATCCGTTCCAGCTGCTGGGTAAGATTTTTTTAACTTTAGCTTTCCTCCCAATTGAAAATCCTGGCTACGCCTATGGCGCAGGCAATCAGTTCGTTTGCATTCCCCCGGTTCGGTCGTGTGTAGCGGCTCCCGCAACTGTAAGTAATAATTTGGCAATATACGCGGGACGTACTCTTTAATCGCGGGGATTCCCCGGAAGATTTTCGCTTGAATAGGTATACACATTCTGCTACACGAGGGGCTGAAATGGTATTTGTTTGTTCCGCAAAAAAAAGATACCGATAACTTAATTTGAATTTGGCTATATTGGTGAATTAAATCTCTGAGTTGTTATCTAAGAGAAAGAGAAGCAACCACACTAACGGAACGACAAACGAAGAAAAGGAATCAAAAGGTACTGCACAAGTTTTATCAAATCAAGCAAGCAAGTTAGTGTGGAGTGAGTAGAGTTAGTCTAGACCAGAGATGGAACAAGAGATCGACCGGGGCCCCGGCCGGGATGCCACTTTTCCCCCGGTCCGGCCCCGGCCGAGGGGTCATAAAAATTGGCCGGGGTTGAATTTCAAATTTATTTGCCCTATATTCTGGCGTATAAGACGACCTTTAAAGTGCAAAAACCCACCCATAAACATTGGGGTTGTCTCATACAACGAATATAAAAGTCATATCTTAATTTTACATAAAGATTTTTTTTATTTTGTATGAAAAATGCGTTGGTGCGTAAAAATAAAGAAAGTGCATGCTTAAAGCGTTTTCGAGGTTCGTCATGCACTAATGAATAGCGTGTGCAATTATGAAAGCATTACGAAAACAATTACGAAAGCATTACGTAACACCATTGACGGCATTTACATGAGAAGTGAGGACGCAAGTAGCCTACTTGGGTTTGTATACTAGGCACAATATGAAGCATTGTATAAACTCCGGCCCTGGCCCCGGCCGGGGCAGGCGCAATTTCCCGGCCCCGGCTAAAATTGTTGCCCCGGTCGTTCGCTAGCTGGAACCGGTCAGGGTTTTCTCGACCCGACCGGTAAAATTCAAAATCTACGCCGGTTGACCGGTCACTGACCGGCCCGGTCGACCGGTTTCTTTTTACAGAAGGTTTATGTTGAGCGTTTAATAAACCTAATTACAAACTGTAGTTTACACTAACTTTGTCACTACATGTATCAAACACGTGAAGTTTCATCTAACAAAAACAGTATTTGCATGAAAGTAAACTTCACATGTTGATTTGTTTCATTTGGATAAATACGAAGCTTTAGAATTATTTGACTTTATTTCATTTGACTTTGACGTTTACTTAATATGTTACAGCACGTAAATTCCACCTGAATGGTTCGCATAAATCGTCACGTGGTAAAACCTCTACATCATGAAGAGGCCCTTAATTTCTTTTTTTAAACCAATTTAACATACCCCAGAGCAAGCCCGAGCTGTTACGACGCAACCCGATCGGCCCGCGCACATGGAAAGAAGCTGAAACCTATAGGCCACGATGGAGCGGTACGGCAATGTAATGACATCACAATAGTATAACTATGTTAAAAAAAAGAAGGTCAACTAAGCTACGAAGTAGCCTATGTTTTCAGAAGGTGTAATTTTATTAATGCCGTTGTTCATAAAACTGTTTTATTTAAAAAACGCATGTCGGTATGCAGAAAAAATGCTAAATTTACTTGCAAACCCAAAAAGAGTGCTCAATAATCTTACAAGACTAGAGCAAAAACTAATTCGATTAATTTGAAAGCATGTTTTCACAAAACTCCAACGGTCCGTTTCACGCTTACGCGATCATCAGGGAGCCTAAACAAAGAAAATCTTTAAAAACTCACACAAGGGTACTCATCAAAATTTCAACGCAGTGAATAAAACCTTCACTGAAGCAACTGCCAATGTGTCGGCGCACCGCGCCGTTCGGCTATCCTCATCTAAACTAACTACTAAATTAAGTGCGGAAATGCTGCAGTGCTGGTTTACTAGCTCTGATCTTTCTTATCAAGCTTACTAAAAAGCCTGTCCGTGAATTAAATATCTCATCTTTTAACTGTGGGAATGTTACGACAGCAGCCGATTACTAGGATAAAGGCCATTATGACAAAATCACAAAATTAAGCGGTTATGACATAATAGAAAAAAGTTATAGCCTATATGAAGTATGGAGTGAATGGCAGTGCAAACTAAATAAAAGCAAAGTAGCGAACTAACAGTAGAAACAAGTCAAAAGCGTTACGAATAATACATAACTCACAATAAATGCATATAGTGTTAGGCCTAGCTCAAATTACGAGGTAGTAATGTTTTTTAGCATAAATTTATTTTTATCTCTACATTTAGGTACTATTTCCGAGCGCTTGGCCAATAAATTTTCATCTCTTCCGGCAGTAAAAACAATAAATTTCTCATCTAAGCACAAGTTGCATCTTCTTCTGTCCATTTGAAAGGGTGTCGACTTTTTCTTGATTGTCCATTTCACGGTTGGTTTTGAACGTCTGTTAACGGATGACCAATAAAATTTGGAAAGCTCTGTAAGCGCTTGACTTATGCTGGTGTCGGAATGAATAAGTATGATTGTTATATCTGCTTTGAAATTCTGGTTTGCAGCTACCATAATAAATTCGAAAATCTTTGCTTTTTTTGGAAGCGCTGATGCGGTGGGTATCACTGGTATTTAAGCGTCTGCAGGTTAAGTTTTGGTTCGCTGGCAGTTGGGACGTCGATGGCAAAAGTTTTGCGTTGTTGCTATCGTCTGGTAATGCAGATGAACTGCTATTTGCTCCGCTCGTAGTTGAAACCGGAGTTACATGTTTATCTGAAATTTCTGCTTCATAGACTATGCAACGAATATTACAGCGACCATTCAATGGGCAGAGTTGTTTGTGTGTATATTTCTGTTGGTGTTTAGGTGTATTTTAGTTGCAAGAAAGGAGAATTTGACCGGTTTTTTGACTGGCTTGACCGACCGGTTGAAGAATCTCGACCCGACCGCTGACCCGACCGGTTTCTATCTCTGGTATAGACTCTAGGACAGGAGTTTGCAACCTTTTGCACTTAGAGAGCCAAATTAGTTCGTTTGTTTCGATACGAAACCCAGCGGAAGCCGCAAAACTACCGTCAGGTCCAAAAACTTCAATTAGTTCGAAAATGATTCCTAAAAAAAGGTGTTTATTTACCTCCAAAAGGAGCCACAACTGGGGGTTCAAACAGCCGCATGTGACTCTGAAGCCGCAGGTTGCCGACCCCTGCTTTAGAACATCGACAAATCTACGATACTCTACACGTGATTCGAATTATGTTCGAAGTCTGAAACATAAAAATCTCGAAGTTTTTGGTCGAAAACCGATTTGGTCGAGAACAGAAGCGTTCGATAACCGAGGTTTGACTGTATTTCAAAAAAATCGATATGAAAAGCATAACGAATTTTGCGCGAAGCACCGTTTTGCTCATGTAAAATTATCGAGTAAGAAGTTATAGTAGGGGGGATAAATACTTTTTTTTCAAACCTCTTCCTACAATATGCTATACCATAACAGAAGCATGATCCAAAACTTTTTTTGCTTGGTATGTTGCTAACCCCCTGTACATCCCCCTTGAAAATTTGCGATTTTTTCTAGATTTCAAATTTGGATATTTTGGTTATTTTTTCTCATAAGCATGTGATGTAATCATTCATTTTTAATGTTTTTTCATCAGGAGTGCGAATATGTGCTTAAATAACCTTTATTACGTAAAAATTAAACTTTACCTATTTTCTGTTTGGGGTAATTGGCTATCAATTAGTTTGCAGCAAGGGTTTATAGCGTGATTTTTTGCCAGTAAGCAATGTAACGACATTTTTACTGTTGTTCAAATTGAATGTGGGATCCTCTTGCTACTTTTACTAGCAGTACAGTAACTTAACTAGCCAAATAAAAACTGTTGTTGGAAAACTACCTATGTTCCTTGGAGTCTACAGTATTAGTAACATAAGCTGCAGTCTCACTTTGGCTCAAGCTCAAGCAAAGCTGTTTTACCGATACATTAGATAGTAAGTAATATTGCACAGCTAAAACGAGCTGTAGAGTACCTGTCTCGTCTGTTCAGCTACCCTCAAATACTGTAACAAGATCAATGACTCAGAAAACAATCATTGACACCATCTACAATGAACGATGTGAACTCCCAACTGGAAAACTTCCGACGGAAAAAGAAATAATATGTTATATGATGTACCTTTTAAGACCTGCGATAGCAGGCAAATCAAAAAGAATTGTCAAGGATGCAGCTGTTTTGATGACAAATGCTTTTGTTGAACATTGCCATTTTTGTAATGTGTACACCATTGGTGAGAAGCATATCACTAACAAAATATCAAACCTGTACAGCGAATTTAAAAACCACTGTCAAACGAGAAATGAAAGAAAGACTCACTAAAGGAAAGAAAAAATGTCAACATACGACGTTAGAGTTCAAGAGACGTTGTTTGACATATCAACACAAGATTCAGACAGAAAGAAAAGACTTGAGGAAGAATACGGAGTAAAAATGACAGAAACTGAATGTATCTGTTGCATTTTTCGGTTGTGTCTGGTTTATAAAATTGAGAGCTCGTAAGGAATTGTACCCGGGATTTATGTTTTCGAGTCGACTGCTGAGTTGATTGATTGCGCCTGTGTCTGAACCTCGTGATTGCCTGTTCTGAAACTTGCGTGTTTTTTGTGCTTCACTGACCTGTGGGATGGCTTGATTGTTGAATACTTGCTGGTGCACAATAGCTTGGTAAGCTATTGGCAGATTGCAGTCTGATTTGGTAGTCCACAGAGTAGCATGGTGTGAATGAGTGAGTGAAGTAGGAGATTTTTGCAGTTTTGCAGAACTTTACAGCAGTATAGGATATTTTTTGGGCGTGGTTAGTTTAGACAGGGATCAGGTAAACCTTTGCCCTTTTTGCAGCTCGGTTTCCCGGTAGTGTATAAAATTTAATGCTCAAGTTTGAGAAAAGCATCTTCTTGTGGTTCGAATTTCTTAGTTGTAGTTTCGTTCATGCTTGTGGAAATATCGTTGGTCCATCAAAGATTTGGTAAGTTTACTCATTTTACGCACTTTATTTAAATAGTTTGTTTCTCCTAACATTGCTGTAAAATCTATACCTGTAATTACGTTGCTGAATTTTGTGAAAGAAATGAAATAATGCTCGTTAAGAAGTATTTTCCATCTCAACTCAGTTTAAAAAAAATCAAATCAAATCTTCATTATACTCGCCGTATTACGCCGAAGCGTGTAACGAGTTGCGGGGCCCATCTCCGCGGCTTAGCGCCTGGGCAACACAGCTCCGAAGAAACGTCGCAACGGTGGCGAGTCGTTGGCGACAATGTGTCGATTTGACCGGCCCGGGAATCGAACCCCAGACCTCCCGCACCGATAGCGTGCGCTTAGCAACTGAGCTAACGGCCGGTTAACTCAGATTATGTTAAAATGATATTTTTGCGTGTTTATGTTTGTTTGTAGGCTAATTGAATTATTCATTGTTGCCTTGTGTTTAATTTATATTATCACAGGAAAAAAGTCGAATGGTGAAATTGATTGCGAAACTTGAAAGTTTTTTTCACATTCAACGATGTACCATCTCTGAACTCCAGCGTTAGGCCAACGAGGCGTCGCCTGTGATAGAAGCGACGCAATAGTATCTTTCTAGAAAACCAAAAAACAACTAGAACATCATACTGTACTAGCTTCATTGATAGAAAATGGCAAAAAACTACTCAGAGAAGACAAAAGCAGCAGTTGGCATATGAAAAAATGAAGAAAGAAGAAAAATCTTCGAGAACGAAATCTACATCTTGGAAAGCAGTGTCTACTGAGCTTGTTTCTGATTACAGTACAGCAAGCGAAGATGACAATAAATCATCTCATTATCCAAGCACCACGGGAGGTGAAGAGGCAGCGACCAATCCACAACCAACTAAAATCAGAAGAGTGTCAACTGCCACAAAAGATGCAGCAGATATGATGCCTCAAAAATTTTGCCACATTCGCACTTCTGCAAGGCAAGTAAGATCGGAGTTTTACAGTGCGGTAGACAAACTAATAAGTTTACATCACTGTTCTAAAAACCAAGCAGTTTCAGCGGTTATAATTGTGGCCAATAAACTTTTTGGAAGGCCCTGGAAAGTATTTGAATCTGAATCTACAATTGATATTAACACAGCTCCCAGTCACAAGAGTATCAGAGAAACGGGAAGGGCAATTGAAACATATACATTAAAACGCATTGTTGATGAGATTATGGAATCTGATGAACGTGCAGTGATAACATATCATGATGATGGTTCAAAAAAAAGGTGTTGGTTCGTTCATGGTCCAGGGAGTGACAATTCATGGTAAATTTCGTGCCTTTTCATCATTGCCCATTGCAAGTGAGAGTAAGCAGAATCTTGCCCTACTTAAGCTTGCAATTCTAAACATATTGGCATTCTGTAGTGGAGTTAATACTAAAGACCTTTTTCAAAAGATTATGTTTAGGATGATGGATGCTACTGCTCATAACTTTGGCGTTGATGAACAAGTTTCTGTAGAATGTAGATCTTGGAACAGATCATGTGCCAGATGAGCTGCTTTGTTCTACTTATCCGGTGTAGATGTTCAATAGACAAATCATTGATGCTTATAAATCGATTGAACTAGCAATTGGAAAAGACGAGTTGTATGCCTGAGTTATGATAAATGCCACAAGCACAACACACGGCACTGTCACAGAACAATTTCTAGACATCATGATGCGATTTATCAGCAAGGATTTTCATCATAAGCCTTGGAATTCTTTTGAACAATTTGCTGCTCATTTTCGCGAAATAGGAAATGGTATTACTTCGCTGACAGGACGATTGATAAGCATTGTATGACAAACCGTAGGATGCAATTCGTTTTTAGATCTGAACTCACGAAAAAACCAAGACCTTCTTCACCAAACGAATATAATAATTGACCCAACTTAACTCACTTAGCTACGGTGCTCACCGTACTACTTTTCAATTAACACAAGCACCACTGCTCATTTCAGTAACACCATACAACAAGGGCTATACCCTTCAGCATACAACGATATTGCTTACTCAACGCACACTAAATCTACACTCGAATGAATTACGCTCGAAAATTCACGCCTATGTACACTCTAATATCAAACTCGAGAATGTTCTACAGCATTCTCAAAAGTAAACAAGAAGAGAAATCACATGACATGCAAAACTCGCACCAAACCACGGTGAACACGATTGTGACGTCAAAAGAAATCATACGACATGCAAAAATTCACACCAAACCGCAGTAAACACAATTGTGACGTCACAAGCACAAAATTTGACTCAAGAAATTACGTAACGGAGAAATCTGTCCAGAATATTCACGAAACAATTACGTCAGTAGAAATTATGACTTCATAACGCACCTTACGAAACAATCCCACGAATAAAACTTCGGAAAACAATGCGTCGGTCCAAAACCTTCTACAGTTGACAAAGCATTTAAAACAAAACCATAATAAACAGTTATATCGTTACATTCATATTGCCCCGAAGAAAAATGAAGCAGTGCAATTAAGAAAAGAGCGTTTTAATACATTTGTCTATGCGCGTGCATGCGCTGTCTACCACATTGAAGATCTTTGGCGTTTTTTGAATAAATATGAGCACGTTATCAACATTCTTGCTTGTGTTTTACGTGCTTTTCAACATGTTGATTGCTTAATCACATTCCTGCTCGCAGCCGCTATCCTCGGCATTCATTTGGTTGAACCATTTCTTGCTTTGACTTACAAGAGTAACACCTCATATCGAGAATTAATACCTTCCATGCAACGACTTTATGATAATTTCATTAATACTGAAGCTGAAAAACTTCTTGATATTTCAAAACCAGCTTTTGATTTTGTTAATGAAAGTCCGTTTGCTGCCCGACTTTGGCCCAAAAGATTACTTGACGAAGTTACAGTTGCCAAAAATGCAAATAAAAGGGAACTGGTGAAAATCTTCAAGATAATACTTCCAAAACGGGCAGAAGGATAGTTCCGACAACATGAAGCAGTATTTGGCTTTGGGAATTTTCATCCAGCCAGCGCAAAACTACTTATCAACTTCAATCCAGACCTTCTTGAAAATGCTCCTACTAACAACATGGCTGCAGAGAGACAAGTGGGGCGTATCAATTACGAACTGAAAATACGGGGCAACCAAGGACTTGACTCGGCTTCTTCATCAAATGTCAAGGCTCAAAGTTTTGATTTGGTAAAGCTGAATTCAGATTTAATAAAGGAGTACCGGTATTGGAAGGTCTCCATGAAGACAAACATACTGATGAAGAGTTGGAATGAGTCTCAGTGCAAGCTTTTACTAGACGGGATCTCCGAGAAAATGGCTGAAAATATCAGAACTGACAAACGTCGCAATGAAGATCTTACACGTCTGAAAAGAGTTCGCGGACCGTTTGTCTGTGTTGCAGAACTTCATGCATACATGGATCGCACTGATATTGACTTGGATGAAAAGTCTACCAGACTTTACCACGAAGTTCGGTATGCTCGAGACACTTGTCTTTCGATGCCCAAATCCAGTGAAATTTTTCGACTAAAGGGTTCGCACAAATGCTTGAGTTTGCAAACTTATGTCGCAAACCTAAAAATATATTTTGATAGGGTGGAAACAAATGCTTCTGTGGACCATATGGACTTTGCAACGGCATTGGATAACCTGCTACCTTTTGTTTTACTATCCATGGAAAAATAGCTAGCTTATTTTTGAAAAGTCTGATAATTACACAGTAAGCTACGTAGTGTGGCAGCAATATCACATTGAACCTAAAATTTACTTTTTTGCAACTTATAAATCAGCAATTGTTTTAAAAAACTCATGTTCAACTGCATGATATTGCATTTTCCTGTAATATTAGAAACAAGTGTCAAAATTTTTTTACACAATATTACATATTCAGAAGAATAATCGTGTTTCTGACAAAAACCATCAAAAATGAATGGTCATACCACGTAGTTACGTGATGTTATTAGCAAACTACGCAATTTTGCAGTTTTCGGGAGCTTGCAGGGGTATGTACAGGGAGGTTAGCAACAAAGATGAGCAAAAATTTTTTTTTGCATCATCATTCTGTCAAAGGATAGCATATTTTAAGGGGGGGATTATAAGCGATACCCAAAATTTTTCATTTATCCCCCCCTAGATAGTGAACTGAAAACTGAGCAATATTTTATGGAGACTGCGAAGTGAGCTTGCCCTCTTTGATTTCATACGAAGGCAAACTTCTGATGATTTCACACGTTTTTTTCAATTACAGTGTGGGGCGCCAAGTGGAAAGCATTTTTTGATATGCAACCCATGTTTTTTCTGCTTATTTAGTTTTAATATGTCCGATTTGGACCAAAAAACACACCAATTCAATTCAGCAGCCACCACGTGTATAAGTCGGCTTCAGCCATGAATCAAACCCGTCGGCCGTCACACTGGGTCTATAACCTGAGTGTGAATAAATATAGCCGATAGCTGTTATTTGAACCATCTGGTTTGGTATATTCTTACAACTGTTTGAAAAACATTGTCTTATTGGAATATCATTGAGATACAAAATTGCAGTAATAGCAAAGAGTTCGAACATTCTGACTAATCTTAAATCATTGTAATTGTAGCGTATCTACGCTTTGATTCTTCAGCTTCAACACGCCTTTTCCTGTCTCTTTACTGCAACCACAACCTATTCACTTGTAACACCCTTCTTTGATTTAATTTCAAGCTTGAGACGATATAGACGTGATAAAACAATGATGCGCGAGGATGCCAGCACATGCACAAACAAGATGAAACAATATGAGTGTAAACGATGACGTGAGGATGTAAGGATGGCTTAAAAGCTGTTGAGAATCGAGCTCATAGAAGTTCACATAACAAAATTGTTCCGCAACAATCCCAAAATGTTAAAAACAAAATAAAAGCGAATTCAACTACACGTGATGGTGATCTCCACTAACAAGCAATTACAATACTCTAGTTTCATTACATATCAAATTGAGCAGACCGTGACGCTCTCACTTTCGAAACCAGGTAAGTGAATAGTGAAACACGCAGAAACGACAACAGTCGGTAAGAAAGAGTCAAATAAAAACAACATTCTACGGTAAATAATAAAATGGTATATTTGAATATTGCGAAAAATCAAGCTCCAAACATATTAAATCCGCCTGTAATTTAAAAGAGCAAGATGCCTTTCTTGTCCAGGTAATACAAAAATCCATTTTGCGTTTTCAAAAAAGAGCGCTTCACACGCTACTGAGATTCCAACGCAGCAAAGTCAACTGACGGGAGCCTTTACAAATTTTCGAATCGAATAGATTATTCATTTATATACGCATTGCAACTAGCTGGTGCTTCTATGTTGAATTTTATGGGAGTTAAGTATACTCCATCGTCTTCCTTTCTTTCAGCTTCTGTTTTTCTTCTGGTTTGAGGCGTACTTGAAGCAAATTACTTTTTTTAAATTCAACGTTATTTCCACTATGAGTTAAATCAATATGCTTTATTAGCAATCTAGGCAGCAAGGGTGGAAACCTGGCTGCTTGGCGTTGGGGTGTCAGTTTCAGTTTCGATGTGTTGAAACTCAGATGTCAGGTTTCAGTTTGAGTTTGGTTTCACGGCTGTTGAAAAATAGGTTTCAGTTTCGGTTTCAGTTTTGCTTATGCACAGCTTCGGTTTCAGTTTCGGTTTAGGTTTCATTCAAGAAAGCTATTTTATTTTGAATACGGATTTTTTAAGTGCTCTATTTTTTAGCGTTTTTGTTATATAGCAATGATAAGTAGCAGGTCAGATGGCCGAGTGAGGAGAGCAATTGCTTCAGAAGTTGTCGACTTGGGTATCATTCCGAGTCCGGTGAAACCAAAGACTCAAAAATTAGTATCCACAGCTTCTTTATTTGACGCTCAGCATTAAAGGAACTGTTCTGGTAATGATGGTGATGACGATTTTTAAAACCCAAAACCTTGGAAAATTCTGAACAAGTTTTAGATTCAGTTTCGGTTTTGACGTTTCAAGAAAAAACGGTTTCGGTTTAAGTTTAGGTTTTCAAAAATTTGGCTGAGTAGGTGTTAGTTTCAGTTTGGGTTTCAAAAATTTACTTCAAAACCGGGTTTTCAGGTTTAGGTTTAGGTTTTGGTTTCCACCCTTGCTAGGCAGTCAGCAACTAATATACGGTGTTTTTGAAAATGAAATTACAGCATTAGTGAGCAAGAAAATTGACACTTTGGCGTATAAAAGTTCCGTATATAGCATGGTACTTACCTGTTGCTACTCATATCTGTATACACAATATCGCTGGCTCCATGGGGTTTATCGATTTCATTTTCATATGCACTTCTGACCAGCTCCGAGCGTTTATTTGAGAAATTGTGCAGACAACTACCAATTCTAAAAAATTCACAAAGCAACAATTGTCAATAGGCTATACTTGCGTACCGGTACTATACGATAAATCAAGAAGTTTTTTTGCCGATTGCCGCAACTACTAGCTTTATAATGTATTCTGAAGGTACAAGCTAAAGTAACTGAAATCACCAACATCTGCATCACAAACTTTGCGAACCCTAATTCATCAGCTATGTCAGTGGTTCCCAACCTGGGGGTAATTTCCCCCCGAGGGGTAATATGTGATTCTTCGGTGGGTAATGTGACACCATTGTCAAAATTATATGCCTGGAGGCACGTTTTTTTGTTCTTCACCGATATTTTCACGAAAACAGGACACTTGCGGACGTGTAGACCTCTTTTTTGCACCTCACCGATTAATATAACTGAGGTAAACTTCAGTAATATTGTTGCGGGAAATAGAAGATCAGTCACATCAAAAGTGGGTAACGGAGAAAAAAGGTTGGGAACCGCGAGCTATGTGAGCATGATAGACTACATCAACATAAACTAGCTATTATCGCGCTGTGACAGTTTTTTTGTTTTTTGATGTTGGTAAACTTTCAGCGAATACATTTTTTCACTCTCAAAACAGTTTATATACAGTAGACAGTATTTAGGCTTCATTAAAAGCTCGGTAGTTATGGCTACATTGCTGCGCTTGTTTTGAGTTCATTTTTATGCTACTTCTTTCAAACTCTTTTGCACTAGTTCGTTTTACGGAAACGCTTTATTTGACATGATTTTTCACAGGACAAGCCTCAAGAGCTAAAGCGTAAATTCGCTGGACTTTTACGTATTGCTTAGTTATTGATCAAACCCTACAAACGGTTTGAGCCACTGTTGTTTTTGAGCTATTAGCATTCGCTCATCACTTGACTTAATGTGACCTTGTCGTATTTTAATTGACTTAACAGTGTTCATTCTTGCATCTACAGGTTGGACGATTGGAAACAACGTCCGCTTCCGCAACGGGAGACTCGGAGCTCGATTTCTGGTAGGTTCAAACCAAACACTCAATAATCGGTATTCGCGTCTTTCTTGCTTGACGTTTGGCATCGCAGGGGAGTTTGCTGAATAAGCACGCAAATTACTTGTTTTGCTGTTGGGAAAGACACTAAACGTAATTATCTTATCCAATAGGGGTAGTTAGGTGGTCAGCTACCATTAAGAGAGCTCGTTGCTGTGCAACCGCTGCTTTCACTTGATATAAGAAAATGAAGAATATGTCACTAAACTATTAAAAAAATCTCGTAGACCGAAGCTAAGATGTTACATACCTGACAGTATTTGGTTCGATATATCCAGCAACTTCCGGTAAAAGTTCAGAGTTACTAACAGTTTCGTATACATGAGAAAGCTCTTCACGCACTTCCTGGATTGATGACCTAAATTATTAAAATTTACATTGAAATAGCAAAATGAAATTACACAAAATAGAAATGCAGTATAGGCTTGTTTCCTGATTTTATCGAATTCACTTGAAAGAGCAATTTGATAGTGTTTGCGCCCCTTCTGACCAACAAGCTTACTGAATGAATACTGATAACAAAATCACTTATTCACAATTATTAAAACAGCTAGTTCAGTCTCGTAATCATCAAACAAATATGGTTTTATGATGATGTTCATAATATTCATTTTTTTTTCAACTAATACATTTTCCGTAAAGGCATACAGTTGTAGCTTTAATAGTCATTCATGCGATTGTGATCAAAGCTTTCTTATTTATTTAGCGTTCTTGGTGACTTTTACGCTTTCTGGGATACCTTGAGTCATTGAAATCACGATCCGTTGATAAATTGGGAAGGCTGGGCTCTCTTCCATTTCTTGGATTGGCGTATTCATGACGAGGAACTTCGATTGGAGATACCATAATTGTTGGATGACTGTAATACATACTTTTTCAACGAAATTGTCATCACAGTCCGTTCGTTATTTAACGATGTTTTAAAGCTATAGAAAGTTAGGCTACTTTCAAATTCCAGGAGAACCAAATAGCTCCTTCATTTGGTCTATCGGATTGTTGTTATAACTATATACTGCAATGTGTGTCAATTAATTCGAACGTCTTGCCAAAAAAGAGTCATTAAAGGAAAAAAGAGCCCATGACACAGATACCACTTCTTAAATGTCAGTTTACTTCTTTAAAGGTTTAAGCTGCAGGTAAAAAGGTGTAGAGACAATTATTTTTTGGTATCAGCGTTATATTTGGCACTTGATTAACCATACCATACCTTGAAAATGTGTGATTTTTCTTTGTAAGTCTTTTCTTGTGACACAGATAAATGACGACAGCAAATGCAATGATAAGAAAAATGCAACCGATGAAAGATCCAACGGCTAAACCAATAATGATTCCTGAACAATAAATTTATTAGTAACCAAAATATTGTATGCTATCCGGTCTTTTTCAAATTTTCTAGTAAATTTCAAGGCATAGACTAAGGCCTAAGCAACTCCGAGCAACGACGCTGTTTTATATGAGGGTAAAATCTAGCGTTTTTACCCAACGCTGACGGCAGTTTAGCAGTTTTTTAACTAACGGTTGATCTCAAACCAGCCCTTAAATAAACACACTAAACAATCAATGCGACAAAAATGTGAACCACACTCCTCAGTCTAACATACAAAAACGAAGTTACCTTTACATCTTGAAACAAGACAAAACTCAAATTAGGAGGAGCTTGTACATCAATTTCAAATGTTACTGCCTACCAGTGCTTTCATGGGTCGATTCAATCTGGTTAACAATTGGCGTGACTATGCGTTCACTTTCCAGTTCTCCAAAAGAAGTTTGCAAAATAGAATAGATTGAAATGAAATTGGTTGCATTGAATGTTATATTGAAAATTGTGTGATTACTGACGTCATCATTGCTTATAACAATTGGCTGAAAATATTAGTAACAAAATTCAGGATTAATTTTGTAAGTGATTATAACGGTTGCTTTTATTGAGCTGAATGTGTTGAACCAAAAAATTATTTTTCGTAAAATTAAATTCGCACGGATGGATACAAAAATTTTTGCTCTTTTTTCAAATAAAAATGTGCTGCATTTTGATATTTCCTTGATAAAATCTGGTAAGTTCCACTTTAAAGGTTTATTAAATAAGCGTTGTAATGTCAACTTTTGACTAGGTTGTAGGTTTGACCGCTCATCAAGCAAAATCAAACCGCGAAACTAGTCGTAGAATTTTTTTTTTACAGCGTTCATTCAGCAAATTTAAAAGAAAAACCTACCATAATTACCGTGTCCACATGATCAGTTTAGTGGGCTTGTTGCTGTGGGCTTGATGTAATAATCACTTTTTTAAATTATGACATCAAAAATTTAATCGTGATGCAGAAAGCCCACAACAACAAGCCCACATCAATGTGGGCTTAAAGCCCACATAAATTGGGCATGTAGACAGGGTAAATATCTCTTCATATGTTTATACTGTAACGCCAGATTAAGTAATTTTGTTGTGTGGTTTTCGATATGGTCCTCCCTGATTGTTATCACTGATGAGAGACGTAATCCCGAAACAGGATGGCTCAGGTCCTACCTTGTATGTTACACTGTATGTTAATATATATTAGCTTCCTTGATTGCATTTAAAATGCGGTATTAATCATCAGTAGAGCGGGATAGCGCTGTTTCGGGCTATTAGTCCTCATAAGCCGCACTGAGGTAAGATGCATTCATTTTCCAGAACGAATGATCTTGCCAGGATCACTCATCCCTTCGGATAAATATATCTAAAAGTATCATTCCTTCGGATAAATATATCTAAAAGTATGACCCTTCGTATAAATACATCCCTTCATTTACAGAACAAGAGGAAGTCGTCAGGACTTTCCGTCCAGTAGGCCAGGAAGAACATTGCTTTTTAGTTATTGATTAATCATCAGCGCTGCTTTACCATAGCCAATTATCGCTTTAAACTATAATATGCAGGTGTTTGGTAGGAACTTAAAAACACATCGTTGAGAATGACCCTTGCAGTTATATCATGCATTAATTACCAACAAATACTGTAACAGAGAGTCATATCGTAGCTACTGATAGGTAATGACAGCCTTCCCATGACAACAAAAACAATTTGGCAAGCTGTTTAGAGAGGAAAACAATCCAAAAGTTACTTTACCAACCTCAAATATTCCTTCCGGTGATTCAATGGCTATATAATTAGCGAAACCTCGTGGTGGAGTCCATTGAATCACTAATTCGTCTTCAGTTTTCGTGAAAATAATATCTCGAGGAAAAGTGGGGTCTGAGTTATACAAACTAGATCGTGAGTTGAGCGTCGTTTTTACGATGACCATAATCGCAAGGTTAATGGTTCAACTCCCAATCTAGTCTCGTTGTTGCGTCCTTGGATGCGATGCTTCACGATGATTATCTCTGCTTGGTGGAATCTGCCAAGCAGCAACTTAAAGAAGTCAGACAAAAATTTAACCGGAAAACTTGGAAACAAAAGCAACTCCTAAGTGAATCTGGATTCGTCCCACGCAAAGCGCCTCCGCCGCTTTCTCGTGATAGGAAGATAAAGATGAAGAAATCAAATCAAATCTATTTTGTTTCGACTGTACTATAAACTAATTAGAATTAGAGTCTAAAGTTTCAGACGTTATGTTTCTACAATTTAGCTTGTACTGTAGTGTACAAGGCCGTAAGCTCGTAACTATTCATTTAAGGAACAGTTAATGGCAATGCTCGATAAAAATAGGAAAATCCAAATACTTGTGTAGTAAGTTGACATTGCAGGCAATCCAAATCCAGCCGAATTTTGCGCAGAAACATTTAATTTAATTTTATCTCCTGGTAAAAATTTGTCGATGGTGGTTTGAAAAGAATTCTCTCCTCGCTCGTGTGGAATATTCAAAGACGAATCAACGAATGAACGACTACGAGATGTCCATCGTAAAACATAATTCTCAATTTCATCGCCACCTTTCGGTTTTAACCAGTTTACGCAGATTTGTGACGTATTGTCAACCACTTGACAATTTTGAATTAGTTGTGGAGTAGAAGGAACTGAAAAAGTCATATTGTAAAATTTTAAAACGTGCTAAAGTGCTCTACGCAAATTCACTCCATTATATTGCAACCAATCTTCAACATAGTAAATTTGGCAAAGCATGCAATTTGATATTGTTGTTGCTTCAACATACTGTATTTTAAGATTTAGTAATTCTTATCCAATAGTTGCTCTCAGGGTATTAATAAATTAACGGCGGCGCTATTCTTGCGAAGTTTAAAAGTGTTTCTAAGCTCGCTTTACGATTTTCGTATTTTTGAGTTTCAATTTAACGCTATATATTTCAGTTATTTAATCACTAAGCAAAGCTCACAAAGCAGAAGTAAGCACATCGAAACAAGAAACTTAATGCAAAACTTTGAGTAAAGTCGATTGGTTAGAGCAATGGTTAGAGCAACATAATCGTCGTATTTGCGATATACATCGTCGATGATGATGAACTGTATACCAATTACTGACGTACTCTTTTTTATTATACCAGCACTTACTTGTAACTCCAACCATTCCTGCAACCAAATCACTTCGAATTCGCTGCTTCCGGTTCGGAGATCTGATTACTGTTTGAACGGAGACGTTGTATGCTGTACTTGGTGTCAAGAATTGGATTGTTCGACTTCTTTCGTGAGAATCTTCTACAACCAATCTTTTAGTAACGTTGGTACGACTGACACCGACATAGTAAGTCAAATTGCTAGACAACATTTCATCACTTTTCCATCTAATAATCAGTTCATTTGCATGAATGCTTGCCGAACTCACGTTGTACGGCGGAGAAGGACCTGCGTAATCAATTCATTAAATCAAAAGGTCATGCAAGTCAAAGATTCACTGTTGTTCTCAACAGTTTTTCTCAACAACTGTTGTTCACTGTTGTTGTTCTCAACAACAACAGTGTTGTTCTCTGTTGTTCTCAACAACAACAGTTCTCAACAGTTCTCAACAGTTGTTTTGACAGAAGCTGATGATCTTTTCGGTAGGCTACGTTTTACGCAGGTTTAAAACTGCTTTTACTTTACTGATGTACGAGGTTCAGTGTAGTTTAATTTCAGCGGAAATGAGCAAATTGCGAACAGTTTTGAATAGCTCAGTAGCTTGTTGGTATTTCAAAAAAATCTCATACTTTGTGAATCGAATAAACTAAACCTGAATCTTCCCTTAGTAAAAAAAATTATTTGGACTAATAACAACTTCTCTTAGGCTCTGTGTATTTCCAATTACATTGAAAGCATCTCATTCATACCTAATTCAACATTTTGCAGCAAAGAAATATTGCTTTTTCTGCTAGGTCTTGATGCATCAACTGCACACACACCAATATTGTATCTCCTTCCAGGTCGCAACGGCATGCCATCGATTGTATGGGTTAGCGTAAACTAAAATAATAATTTAGTCACACTGAATTCAGCATGCCGTCCTGGTTCACTCTCGGGCAAACCATCCGGAATACCAACCTTTTTACACATTTACCCTGTGCACATGTCCTATTTTTGTGGGCTTTAGTTCTGCGGTTCTTAGTTCTACAGTAATTTCTGCATCACAATCAATTTTCAATGTCATTATCGCTTTTTTTATCTATGACATCAAAAAATTGATTATGATGCAGAAACTAAAACCAATAGCCGCCAGCCTAAAGCCCACTAAAAATAGTCATGAGGATAGAGTTATCCAATACCCAGCAGATGATATTTTTATAATTATTTTCGATATGTAACTGAACTAGCATGACTTAATAAGATTGGTTTACCTTTTACATTTTTTAATGTATTTTGGTGGTAAACTGTGCGTATTCTCTATTTTTCTCCGTGGACCAGCGTCAAAAATGCAGTACAGTACATCCTCGCTTATCCGGCTCTCGATTATCCGGCTCCTCGATTAACCGGTCGTGTTCAACAGGCAGACACGTTTTATATTATTACGTAATAGTTACTATTTTAAGTATTACGGAATAATTATTACTATGGCTGGTTAATGTAGAAGATTGTACCGTTGTCAACCACAAGCGACACCAGCAAATGTGTCACACCTTATCCGGTTTCGTGAGTTTGCTGCTGAAAGGCGAGAAAACACTATCAAACAAACCTCCATCCTTTCGTTTTTCAGCAATAGTACTGATGAAAGTTAAACTGTTTAATAACTTATTTTGTTGAACTATGTGATTTTAAACTTTACCCAAATGTCTCTTTCGTTTAGCATTGAAATTGTTTTGTGGCTAAGCTTGTTCTCATACTAACTTCGTTTTTTTCGTTCTTTTTTCTTAAGGTCTTTTCTTATCCAGCCAAATGCTTATCCGGTCAAGATTTTGGAAAAAGATTGCCCAACATGACCGGATAATCGAGGATGTACTGTACATGCGTAATAATTAACTACGACTGTGTTTGAAGCTGATAAATAGCAGCTCAGCAATTAGTTGGTGAGCTGCTATCTATCAGCTTTAAATCTCAGCAAGTATATCTTCATACTTATACACTAGGTTTCAGCTTAATTGATTTGGTATGCTACAGCAAAACACTCACTGGAGATAAAACATTTTCGAATGCTTCGTTGTTGCAGTCCACTATTGGGGTTTCATGGGGTGTGGCAATTACGTTGTACGTCTGCCCCTGCCACAGCCACCAGTCAATAATTAAACTTGATGAATATTTTTCGGTTATTCTTAGATTTTCCGGAGGAAGAAATCTTTTACAAATCTGCGTCAAAGTTGAATTTTGTTTACACAATTGGGTAAGCTTTTAAGGGTTATACTGATATCATACGGTAACTAAACTAACTTCACCACCGTACTGATCCAGAATCGCCAGTTAAAACTAGCAAACATTTTCTGAAGCCCTAATAAGTAAGGATAATGCGACGCGCACCGTGCCAAAACAAGCAAGGTGATGCATTAGTCTGGAGCGTCGGTTTTATAACGATTGACACATTATAGGTTCAACTACATCCTCACTGTAGTTACGTTCTTGATTCAGATATTTGAAAATCATCTAATTACTAAACCATTTTATTTCGTTCTCTGTTTGCAGGATGGATTTTAGTAAGCTAAAAGGTGAAGAACAAATCAACTTGAATCGTGAACCACATCCATGAATTTTGAGCGATTTTAGCAAAACGATTTTATCCAATTTTTTGACGGGTAAATCAAACAATAATTGCAACAATCAGATCATAACTTCACTCACCGGGTCGTTGCTAGAGTAGCAAACAATGTGATAGATCGTCATCATCGTCGTCGCATTCATTGCTAACTATTTTGTTTCACAAAATTTGTAAAAACTTTTCAAATAAAAATGTTAGAACTCTTTTCGTGTTTTACTGTAAATTTGATCTGAACATAATTTTTTTTGAAAATTCCATCAAGATTTTGGGACGTGAGTTAGCTTCATAAAACTATCCATCGTTTAATCACAAATAACTAAACAGTATAGTTGAAATTATTAGGCCTATATCTCTGCCGTTTACTTAATTTGCGTAAAAGCCTTTTTTCTTAATGATGGGTAAACTTCAGCTGTTGTGCCTTTATTCCTCCTATTGGTTCCCATGTTTACTGAGCTCTACTTATTTTTTGGTCAGCGTTTGTATTTTAAACCAAATAAAAAGTTTTTTAAAGTAATTAGTAGTTTCCTGTTCGCTAATTGTGCATAGTTTCGATTGCCTTACAGCTAAGTGTATTTGTCAATAACAATATTGCAAGCCTCCACTCATGACGAAGTATTTACGCAAACGCAGATGCAAATGGCTATAGAAGCGCTTAGACTGCTACGACTGCATCGTGTTGCGATTGTGATGCGAAACACGTTATTTGGTGCTAAAATTCCAATAACGTATATGCACGAATCGAAAAACTACTTTTTACTTATTTTTATTTATGTTCCAGTAAGCTTGTGCTTTGCCAAGTCATATGCCACGGATACAATTGAAAATCTGCTGGCTTGGCATTTTGAATCAAAACTTTATATTTGTTTTTACTTTTTTTTTTTGTCTTTACGCATCTTCGTTTTATGCGTAAATAATAATATATTGACGCTGTGCTTCTACGTCAGAGCAAAGTAACCTTCCAAATAATTTTAAAAAAGCCAAAACATTTTACTGGAAGCGAACTGTTTCAACTTAAACTAATGGGCTTAGCTGACGTGAAAAATACAGCCGAGCCCTCAGCGGTGCCCAAACTAAACACAATCTGTTCAGTAGAGGTCTTAGCAAAAAAGAACCAGAGATTAAATACACCAAAGAAGGATGATATATTCCGGGCCATCAATTTCTTGCCGATTATGGTACGTTAAACTTTTATTAAACATCGGTTCAGCTTTCACAGTTTAACTGCAGTTTGCAGTTGATTATGGAGGTTTTAATTTTGTGGTTAGCAATTGCTGCGTTCGCTCTGGCGTACCGTCGTAATATCTGCTTTTTAACCAATATGAATAAGCCACTTAATGTCCGTCTTACAGTATCAGTCGTTTTTTAAGATTGAGTTGACTAGTGGCCAAGTAAAGTTTTAGGCTATTAGGCTATGATGCACAGGCATAGCTGTTACTCACAAATGGAAAATGCCAGAGATAGCTGTTATATCAACTGCACCGACGAGACCGAGATATCAAAACAAGATGAAATATCTGCATTTAAACAACTAGTTGCACAATACTGGACATTCAATAACTGTCGCATTTTTTTCATCTAAATGAATTATCTTGACGCTTTAAGTTAGTACTCAAGAGATATTTTACCGAATTGAAAACAATGTAAAAAGAGATTTTATACCCACATTCTCCATAAAAGTCTAGACTGTAAAAGCAATCAGTGAAATTTTCACAAGAGTCAAGTATGAACATCAACTCACGAAAAGCATCAGTAAAATTCAGTAAACAAGACATTGCAAAACCTTATCCATTCCTTTTTACAGCAAATAAACTTCAAAAAAAATTTTTTGCCTGGGCACGATAGTGTTTGCTGTGGAATAAGCAAACTAGTGTACACTGTACAATAACAAAATTAATTTTGCTTATTTCTGTTACCGGTATGTCATAATTTCCCCAAATATGGAATGCAACATGCATGTTACCAAATAACCAACATTTCAAACAAATGCCAATATTCCACAAGTTTTCATAAGTTGAAGAGTTTTTGTTTTCTGTTCTTCCGATAATAAATAAATTCTCGCATGCAGCGTCTTTGAGAAAGACTGTGGAAATTTCAACGACATTATTACAAAAATATAAAGAACATTCCGTCATTTTGGTTTTTCTTTGTCAAAGCAGAAAACTCTTTGATCAATTTCAGCGGTCTTGAGCTAAATTAAGACTTGAGCTAAGTTGGAGGTTTTTCTATTTTTCGTAACAAATTCGCTGGTCCTGGTCAATTTCGCAGACACATTAACTATAAACGCTGACGGCATTATGCTCTGATTGGTTCAAATTGCTTAGAAAACACTATGAGTTAGCATTGCTCAATATTCAGTTTCTAAGATAAAAGCTTACTACAACTGACTACTTGCTTTTACATGAAATAAAGCTTAATTTTACTGTGCTGAGCAGGAGTCATCTGTGATACGCTTTTCCCTTCGTTTTTAGCATAATTTTTACCTTAATTTAGCTGTTGCATCCCTGTGTAGAGTGTGTAGACGATAGAATTACTTTCAGCAAGTCTGGGTTTGCTTTCACAAATTTTTGGCGTGGTTGAAATTTGGTTTAAGGCGCTGCAAAAAATATACTAGGGATAAAATGCTTTTTTGTCGTTAAGCACATCTGTTGAGTCGTGGTAGGCAGATAAGAAGTCGACCCATTTTTGAATCGAACATTGTTCTGAGCAGAGTTCAATCGATGTAATATCAGCAAAAATATCTCCACGTCATACGCGTTGAAAAGAGTTCAGCGAGGCAGGCAAGTTTTTGCGAGTTCGTTACTATTTCTTTATGCTGATATAAAAAATAGTCATAAAAAAGCAAGACTTTTTAAGAAGAGGTTTGAAAAAAAGCTCCACGAAATTTTTTTAACCGGAAGTTGAATATTGTGAGAATTTTAGTTCAAACTTTCGGATAGGTCTTCTGATTTTCGTAATACTGTATCACGAACTGCATGTCGTACGTGAATCAGAAAAATTTCAGTTTTTTACGAATGTGGTTATGAGGCGCCAACTGTTCACTCTATTTGCAGTATGTTTTTTTGTATATTTATACCAACGCAAAAACATACAACTGAACGCAAAAGCAAATAAGCAAACGCAAAAATAAACAGTCAAACGCAAAAATAAACAGTCAAACGCGAAAATAAACAGTCAAACGCGAAAATAAAGAGTCAAACGCAAAAATAAAGAATCAAACGCAAAAATATACAGTCAAACGCAAAAATAAAGAATCAAACGCAAAAATAAGCACTCAAACGCAAAAATAAGCACTCAAACGCAAAAATAAACAATCAAAACGTTTGTGCATTTGGTTCAGTCCCATTGTTTTTCTTCAAAAAGGCAAACGCAAAAATAAATAGTCAAACGCAAAATAAATAAGCGAAAAGATTGCACGGATTTGTATATTTAATGCTTGGTTGGTCAACGGCCACGTGATTTAGTTTATGTTGTATTGCCATTTTTTATTTTTGTTTAGTTTACGACCGTCGCACAATATATCTGTACTACTAACAGTGGAACCATGTGGAACCATTCTCTGTGCTCAGTCAGAGTCCGAAACGAAAATCAGAGTTTAGATGCTGCGTTGCCTTTTTTTATTTTTGTTTTTAAATTTTTTTTTATAAATTTACAAGGAGTTTCTAGTGCATTTGATTGCTGAACTAATTTGGCAATAACTGAGAAAAGTGAGAAGTTTTGATGTGGGGTAAATGATAAAGTAACAATGGTGGTACGGCGAGGAAGGAGTATGGGGAAGAATAGGGGGTTATAAAGAATTTGGGGGAGTATGGATGGTGGGGCAATAGGGGAATTTTTGGTAGTTTGAGGAGTTGGGTCAAGTATGGGGGGAATATGGAAGGAGTGGGGAAGTGTGGAACTAGTAGTGGAAAAGTGTGGGGAAAGGTGTGAAAAGAGGTGTGGGGGAGATGTGGGGAAGTGTGTTGGAGAAGTGAGGGGAGATATAGGGGATATGGGATCCTCTACCCATTTTTCCCCACACTTCCCTCCACATTTCCCTCACCTCCTCTCTCCTCCCCCCACACTTCTCCACACCCCAACACATTTCTCCACATCTCCTTCCACACTTTCAACTTCCTTAAATCAAACTCCCCCAAATTCTTTATACTCCCTCATTCTTCCCTATACTCCATCCCCCCGTACTCCCCAAAGTTACTTTATCATTTACCCCACATCAAAACTTCTCACTTTTCTCAGTTATTGCCAAATTAGTTCAGCAATCAAATGCACTAGAAACTCCTTGTAAATTTATAAAAAAAAATTTAAAAACAAAAATAAAAAAAGGCAACGCAGCATCTAAACTCTGATTTTCGTTTCGGACTC